>SKCR01011502.1:0-51589 GCA_019454045.1 Zanthoxylum bungeanum | reverse complement strand
TGGTTTATTGAGAATCGTAGTGTATTGGGTGTGATGTCAAGATGGAAGTATCACTTCAGTCATATGGAGATGATGATCACGCAGGGATACAGAACTAGTACTCTAATGTGTTGCAACCATCGGGATAATATGACAAGGTCATGATTATCCGATTAAAGAGACTAGTTGCTAGTAATCCAATATATGCCTCGTACGGGGCAGGCACTATTTCAGCCCCAGGCCTAGCATGTGACATCAGATACTGGATTGCAATACGCAATACTACGTATACTACGCCTGACAAAGATTATATATTCCTTAAAAGAATATTTCTGGAGAATTGGGTAGGCACGGTGCTTTGGTAGAAGCCAACCATGTCTTATAAATTGGTAAAAACGTGGTACCAGGTACGCACGTGTTCAGATAGTCCGACGGCCGGATTTACTACCAATATATCCAGGGATCTCATGGGTCGCTTCCCGAAGATTCACCGATGACGTATGACTCGAACAGAATTAATCTAGGATTAATTATGAGAGAGAAAATTAATCTAGGATTAATTACGGCGAGAATTTATTTGGGATAAAATTCAAATAGAAGAGAGATAACGATTAATCTTGGAATTAATCGATTAAATAATATATTCGATATATTAAATGAAATTAGATTTCATGGCGGAATTAAAATTGGATTTTAATTCGGGCGAACGAATTAATTTAGAATTAATTCATAAGCGACTTTAATACTCAATTAACGTCGCAACGGAAAATTCGTTAATTCAGAATTAACGAACCCGAGCCCGATATGTGTTTTACGGGCCCACTCCGATTTTGAATTAAGTGGGGCCCATATCAAGTCACATCACTAGTCAAACACTTACCTTTATGGTGATGGAAGTTAGTGAGGATATTAGTTGTAACTTGTAAGTTACACAAGTTATACTTGTGATAGACATTTACCAACTTGACTTTTGTAAATGATTTTTTGATTTTTGAAATCAAGTATACATTAAACAAAATTGAAACTCAACACACTCTCTCATTACTCACCAAGGCTGAATCCTTCCTCCTATTTTCTCTCAAATTGACGAGACCGAGGGTTCTTGGTTAAGTGATTTTTGCTTCAAAATCTTGGTTGCTAGCACATTAAGGAGTCTACAAAGGTGATAGGGAAACTTTCCCATTGAGTTTGGAATTCAAAGATAAAGTTTGGAGCTCAACATACAATCAAATAAGAGCTTAGAGCACTTCTCAAAAGAGGAAAATTTTTGTTATCTCCACATCCATATTGCCGACCATTGTAAGTATTTTTTCCGCAATCTTACTTTGAGTATTCACACAATTTATGCTTAATAGATCCTTAGCATGTTCTAGGAGAACCCAACAATGATATCATGAGCCAATTAAGCATGAAATGGATTAGGGTTCATAAACTTAAATTTGGGTATTTTTTACTTGGAGCATGATTTCGTCAAATTGAGTGTTTGGATATGTTTAGATTATGATAACTTAGAGTTATGCATGATTAATTGTGAGAAAAATTGATTAGATAATTTTTCCATAAATTCCTTATGATGACCGAAAATTTGAACCCTTGTAGCTCATTGTGTTTTTTGATTTTTAGACCATTGGATGTGTTTAAAATGCATGAGATATATTGATTTGTGATTTAGTTGGATTGAAATCAAAATTGATGAAAAAATGCATGAAAACCGTGAGCTATAAAAGCATGTTATGAGTTGATTTTGCTTCAATTGTGCCGGACATGAATTGAATATAATAAAGCATGATTAATTAATTAAATTGGTGTTTTGGAAATGTTAATTTAACTAATTAATTATGGCTATACACTTTAATTAAAAAATTATGATATTTGGAATATTGGAATTTAATTAATTAGGCTTCAATTTGGAATTGGGCTAAAATTGTTATATTTGGGCCTAATGGGCTTGGTTGGACCAAGTTGGTTTAGGACAAATGGATTGGATCCAAATTGGGCCTAAAACCATTCCGTTAAGTCCAAATATAATAAATGGGCCTTTAAATAATTAATTGGGCCTAATGGGCCAAAATTAATTTTATGGCAAATGGTGATTCCTTATTGGGCTTTGGTTGCAAAAGTCCATGCCTTAAGAAATTAATTAAAAGCCCATTGGACTTTAATTAAATTAACATTATATGTTAATTGGGCCTTTGAGACCCATTAAGATTATATTCAGAATCTAAGTCGAAAAGGTACATTAATAAGTGTAATTATTTAATTTGGAATTAAATAAGAATTAGTATTGAATACATATTAAATTGGATTTAAAATTATAGTTCGATATAATTCAAGAATACGCACTTTGAGTACTTATTCTTAAACGAGTTGGACTCGCGCAAATGAAATCGTTGTTTGAACATTGGATGATCACTTAATCCAAGATTAATTAATTGGATTAAAATGATTGAATAACATGTTTTGTGTGAATACATGGATGTATTGTATGAATAATATATATCAGATGGATATTAGATGGGTGACGGTAATTTTGAAAATTATTGTAATAAATTTAGAATTTATTAAATTGGACATGCGTGTCCAGCCTTTATCTCTTGACACTTTGTAATTCTCTTCTCACCAATTCCCCTCAATGTAAATGAGGTTTCTTTATTGTATTATGTAATTGGGTAGAAGTTAGAATAGTGCTAGCCGGGGAGAGGAAATAGAGAGATTTGTTCTATGAACAATTTGTTGAATATCCATCCGTATATCGTTATTATTTATTTCGCGCCTTATTATGCTTTTAGAATTCATGCTTAAGGTTGTATGATGAGACCTAATCAAAGATAATAAATTGGTTGCTAATTACGCGAAAAACCCTTAATCAAATTTAAGCGTTTTCCTTCCATTGAGTGGTTCTTTCTCAAGATCCAAGATTGGCATTGGTTTGTTGCCCAAAGTGAAGATCAATGTCCATCGCGGATGTGTTTGAACCACGAAAGTTTTGTTCCATATCGCATGTCTTGGGCAGGTTGTGATTTGTTGGCCAAAGTCAAGATCATTTCTTGTTCATCGACATGGTGTTGGACAATTATGACCCATAGCGTCACTATTTGTATAGATCATGGTGTTGTTGTACAAATTAACTATGTGACAAATGAGATTGCACTCTTATCATTTGTGATTAGATCACCTAGATGTATAAATGATGAGAGGTCTTTGTGATTTGTTCCTAGACGGAGAATGATATGAGACAGTATCAGTCCACGAAGGATAAATCATTAAATATCCCTAGTCAGAGTATTATCGAGATTGGACATCGATAAATACGTAAAAGACTAGTATTACACTTGTGCGTGTTGTGAGAGCACAACGGCATAGTTCTCATATATTTGGGTATAGGATACTCATGCAAGTGTAATAGGAGGTTGTGTTTCTCCGATGGTACGGGAAACAGCTTCGCTCTGGATAGACCCCCTCGGAATTCCATTGGTAGTATGACTATGTGTCTATGGAAGTTCGAAATCAGGGTAGGTGTATTTGGTCTTAACCTGAGACTTGCACCGCTAATACTTGCGACAATCAATATACTTTGGTTGAGGTCGTCCAGGGCTTTAACAGGTTCTGTATACGCCAATGCTGGGTATATTGAGAATCGTAGTATGTTAGGTGTGATGTCAAGACGAAAGTGTCACTCCAGTCATATAGAGATGATGGTCACGTAGGATACGGTACTAGTAATCTTAAGTACTGTAGTCATCGGGATAAAATGACAAGGTCATGTTTATCCGATTATATAGACTAGTTACCAGACATCCGACATGTGCTTCGTACGGGGCAGACACAATTCCAGCCCCAGGCCTAGCACGTGATCATCTGATACTGGATAGAAATACGCAATACTACGTATACTACGCCTGATATAGATCCTTTATTCATGTAAGGATATTTCCAGAGAATTAGGTAGGCATGACACTTTTCTAGAGGCCAACCTTGTCTTGTAAATCAGTATAAACGTAGTACTTGGTACGTACGTGTTCGGATAGTCCGACGACCGAATTTACTGCCAACATATCCAGGGATCTCATTGGTCGCTTCCCAAAGATTCACCGATGACGTATGACTCGCACTTTTAATTAATCTGGGATTAATTAGATGAGAGAGAAAATTAATTTGGGATTAATTGCGGAGATATTTTATCTGGGATAAAATATCAATTGAAGATAGAGAACGATTAATTTGAAATTAATCAGTAAATTAATATATTCAATATATTAAACCAAATTGGATTTCGACGCGGAATTAAAATTAGATTTTAATTCGAGCGAACGAATTAATTTAGAATTAATTCGTTAGCGACGTGAATTAAAATTAAATTCATCTCTCCTCTCTTTTCTCTTTTCTCTCTCACGCCCTTGGGGCATAATTTTTCTGGTTTCTGGTTCGCCAAAAACAGTGAAGAAAAATGGGAAGCAAGTGCGATTTTGTGGCAAAATCTAGAGTGCTAGCACACTCCTGAATCATGCAAAGGTGATAGGGAAGTCCACCCATGAGCCGGGAATCAAATGACGAAGCTTAGAGCTTGGTTTCTTGTTGATTGAAGGCCGAACCAGTGAGGAAATCACTGCATTGCCGTGAGTTGTCCACTGCCGAGCAGAAAAGTTTTTGTTAGTCAAAGCGTCGTTCAACCACTCAATGTAAGTATTCTGTGACTTCCTTGAATGTATTCACACATGTTCATGCTTGATTTGTGATCCTTAGAATCTCCAACAATGGTATCAAGAGCATGGTGAAAAGCATGAAATTGATTTAGGGTTAAAATTTGGGCAACTTGATTTTGAGCATGATTAATGAAATTGGATGAATTAATATGCTTAAATGTGTTTGAATTGAAGTTTGATTGGATCAATTTCAAGAAATTGGTTTGGAACAATTTTTCCCCAAATATTTGGTGTTGGCCGAATAGATTGATGCCCTATTTTATCTTGGAATTTTGTTTCGTTGATCATTGGATGAGTTGGAAACAATCGGGAAATGTTGATTGCGGATTTAATTTGATTGAAACCGAATCGATTTTGAAAATCCCTATATTGCCGAGACTTTGAGCATGTCATTGGGTTTGATTTTTGATTAATTTGTGTTGGACACTAATTGATGTAGATGAGCATGATTAATTAGCCTAATTTGTGTTTTGGAAATGTTAATTGGATAATTAATTATGTTAATGCACTTTGATTAATTAAATTGTAAAATTGGATTTTAGTAATTTAGTTAATTGGGCCTTAAATTGGATTTGGGCTTGTTGTGTTGTAATTGGGCTTATTGGGCTTAGTTGTACTAAGTTGGGTTTAGGCCAAATGGATTGGATCCAATTGGGCCCAAAACCGCTTCTATAAAGCCCAAATGCGACTTAATGGACCTTTAAAGTTTAATTAGGCCTAATGGGCCAAAATTGATTTCTAGGCTTATGGGGTAACTCCCGGATTGGACTTTGGTTATTGGGTTCGACCCGAGTTGACCAAAAGTCCACGCCTTAAGAAATTAATTGAAAGCCCATTGGACTTTAATTAAATTGACGTTGGACGTTAATCGGGCTTTGAGACCCGTAACTATTAAATTTGGAATTTAAGTCGTAAGAGGTTTATTAATAAAGTGTATTATTTAATTTGGAATTAAATAGCGAATTAGAATTAAATACAAATTGAATTGGATTTAATTGTGTAGTTTAATTTAATTCGAGAATATGTACTTTGAGTACTTATTCGCAAAAACGAGTTTGACTCGAGCAAAATCAAATCGTTGTTTGAACATTGGATGATCACTAATTATCAGATTAATTAATTTGATTAGATTGATTGATAACATGCTTGTTTGAATACATGGTTGCGATGCATGAATAATGTATATCAGATGGATATTAGATGGGTGAGACAATTTTAGAAATTATTGTAATAAATTTGATTTATTAATTGGACCTGCGAGTCCAGCCTTATACCTCCATATTCTTTGTATTCTCTTCTCACCTATGCCCCTCAATGTAAATGAGGTTTCTTTAGAAGTGTAGTGTAACAGGTAGAAGTAATACATGTGCTAGCGGGAGAGAGAAAGAGAGAGATTTGATCTAGGATCAATGTGTAAAGTATCCATCCGCATATCATTATTATTTTATTATACGCGCTTTATTATGTGTTTAGAATGCATGTTTAAGGGTGTATAATGATGAGACCTTAACAAAGATAATAAATTCGTTGCCAATTTGCACTCGAAAAACCCTCGCAAAATATTAAGCGTATTTCCTTCCATTGAGTGATTCTCACTCAAGATCCGAGACTGGCATTGGCTTGTTGGCCAAAGTCAAGGCCTTTGTCCGTCGAGGATGTGTTTGAATCACGAGAGCTTTGTTCTATATTGGTGTCTCGTCCAAGTTGTGGTTTGTTCGCCAAAGTCAAGACCACTTCTTGTCCATCGACATTGATTATGAAGCTTTTCATGGTCAATAGGTCGCGCTTGACTGGGATCACTAAGTTTGTTGTGCCAAAACCAAGGCTTAGTTGATTCAGAGGAAAAAGGTTAGGTAATACATTGGATGTATTGGCATATATAAGATATATGTTTCGGACTTGGATGTCCCCCTACCGGATCTAGGAATTGGATTGGATCCAATCGATCTTAGAGATCTACCTAGTTAATTATCATACAATTTGTTGGCCAAAGTCAAGATTGTGTGATATTTAACGGGATCCTAGCCCACTAGGAAACACGGTTTCCCGAGTACTCGACAGAGGGTTAGAGGCTCGCCGAAAAATAGTGGGAGGCAAGAATTGAATTTGCAATATTCGTTTAATTACTTGCCATCGCGCTCAAACAACATCATTCGTCCAATAAATTAAATGTTAGTTGGACTAATATTTAAATTGTTGTTTTAATAAATAGTTAGACTATATTCAAACAATTCATTTATAGTTGATTTTATAATTGGATTATAGTAATCAATATAATTGATTTTAAAATATTAAATTAAAGTTGATTAAATAGTTGGACTATTGTAATCATTATAATAAATAGTACATAAATCGTTGATTAAGTAGTTGGACTATTAGAATCAAGATAAAATTGAAAGATTGACGTTTAATACATAATCCTAGGGAAAATGTATTTAAATGGTTTAATTTTGAAATTGTGAATAAATTTCAGGATGGTCCTGGAAAAATAATAAGTTACTTTATTGGATAAAATAACGTATTATGCCTAAGCCCGAAGTTAAGCTAATAGTAGAGCATAATCTTTGGAAGATTTATGTAATGATAACTTTAGTGCTTAATCCATTAAGCTTGTCGCAGTAGACTCCTTAATTTCTGAATCAAGAACTAAGGATCAGATCCTTAAAGTATGATACTGAAATTGAAGGATCTTCATAAATCTATACTTAGATTTTAGAAGTACTAAAATTGCAATAATAACTTTTGGAGGGTTAATGACTGTTCTCAAGGAGACAAAGTCAAAGATTTCAATTAGGCAAGTAGCGCAAGGCACACCTTACTTCGATATTCTAGAAGGCCAAGGCTTGGCCAAAGGCTTCTGGAATATGAAAAGGGCAAAGGCAAAATCATTATAATCTTCTGGGAAGATAAATGACATATCCCAAAATATCTGCCTAAATGTGGCAAACGGGATCGCGGAAGTGTGACTGCCGTTTGAACAAAGCAGACATGAAGGAATTAAAGACGGTGCAAGGCTCCGGCTTTAAATATGTTTGTCAAGAATATGTTCATGACTAGTATTGAAATTAGATTTTAAATACTTAGTGTGATATATATATATATATGTGTACTGATGTTCAGAATCTACTATGAGCAGGATACTGACATCATTTGAGATTCATCTGCGAATTGGAAACAGGACGAAAGTCGCTGTTTTAACCGTAGATACCTAACTTTAGGAACTACCCTTCGGGTGTGTACCTAAATTAGGGAACTGTTATAATGTAACTAGTTTGACTAGATACATTATCTCTATATCAGTGTTTAACCCCGCTGCGGGTGAACCTTATATTCTAGAACATTAAAGTGTTATTATATAAAGATGATATTGAGATAAACACATTAGATGTGAATAACAGAATTTATATTTTGAATATAAATAAATCTCAAATATATTACATGACAAACAAATAGCTCAAACTGATTTGATTAGAAGAAACTAATTGTGGCATTGTTGTCTGGGACACAATAAAACAAGACTCGTATATCTACACTTTCGAAGAGTGGGTACTAGGACTGATTTGATCCCAATCAAATAAAGTCTACGAATCTAGTTTATTGGGCAAAGTGCCTTAAGCACTATTTACTTGGTAAAAGTGTAAATGCCACCGATCTGTTAGCCCTAGTTCATAGTGAAGCAAATGAGCCCATGTCTAGCTAGGCTAGAGATGGATATGAATATTTCGTGACCTATACGGATGTGGCATCGCGTTATGGTTATGTGTTTCTTTTGAAAAACACAAATCGGAAACTTTTAAAGTTTTGACACGAAATAGACAAACAGATCGGCTAAAGTATTATACCGTCACGGTAAGACCGTAATGGAAAATACTTAAGCAATAAGTTTCTTATATACTTGAAAGAGTATAGTAATCTTTCAAATGAGGACTCCTCCCGGAACACGCCAGTTTGACGGTGTGTCCGAATTGAGTAACCGAATTTTGTTGGACATGATAAGGTTAATCATGAGTCGCTCTAAGCTACCATTTCCTTCAACGGATAAAGCTTTAAACAGTGCAAGAACTTATTTTGAATAAGGTTCCATAAAATCAGTTTGACAGATATCATATTAGATATGAACAGTAAAGAAATCAGGTTTCACATTCCTGATAATTTGGGAATGCTAGGCATATGTTTGGATGATACCAAACAAATCCCAAATTGGATAAGTGCCTAATGTAGGTAATCCCAGGGATACCATAAGTATTGTACTTATACATCTCACTAGAGAACAATTAGATTGTTGTTCACCATGCGGTTTTCCTAAGAGGAATACCGATATGCAGTGGTAAGTGGGAGGATAGTAAAACTCGATGAAAATCGGAGTAATACTATTCTAGGCACCGATTCCTAATGGAACATAAATAGTTCATCAAGGATGAAACTATTACATTAATCTTCAAATACACAAGAACCACGTAGTTCGGAGAGAGTCAGAAAACAACCTGGTGTATGGGTTTCTGATCTCACCTCATAAAGATGTCTATCTTTTGAGGTATACCAACTGACTACGTATAAGGATGTAATACAAGGTATCGACTCCCTAATATGACAAAGTGTCATGAGTCCAAAATGGATTCCATGTATATCGACAAGTTTGATACTAGTTGATATACCGCAAGGCATTGTGCTTATTGGTACTATATAAGTCTTCATGGAAGACGTACATGGATGGCAACATACCAACGTACTAAGCTAGGCTTGTAGCGGAAAGGTATCGTTATCAACATTGTGTTGATTACGATTCAACCTTTTACCTGTTGCCACGGTAATCCATTTGGATAATGCTTGCTAAAGCTGCATGTTTCATTATGAAATATGTCAGCTGAACGGGAAAATCGCTTTCCTGAAAAGGAAACCTTTTGGAGGATGTTTAAAACATCCTGTCGGTTTTGTCATATCATAACTAGAAAACAAGGTTTACAGGTTATTCTATCCATGTTTGGATTGAAGCGAGCATTAGGTTCTTGGAATTGTCGTTTTGATGTAATCATAATGGAGTATGATTTATTCAAAATGAAATGATTCTTGTGTATATAAGAGGGTTAGTGGGAGCGCACTGTCAATCGCTGTCCTATAAAATAATGATAATACGTCATTTCTTGGAAATGATATTCCCATAAAATAACTATCGGCGAAAGCTTGGCTTTCAAAAACTCTCAGTGGAATCGTACATTGAAAAATGTATGCGACCTGGTGTCTCATACGCTTTGAGTATATGGATTCACAAACAGGCCAATCCGAGTGATAGTCACTAGATTGATGTTAAGAACATCTGTTAGTATCTTAGAGAACTTAGGATGTTGTCTTAATTTGTGGAGATGGAGAACTTGAAGTGACTGTGATCACTGTAGCAAGTTTCCTAACCGATAAAACGACTATAAGTCGCACAACAGTACTATACAGTTTGAATAACAGTACAGTGAGCTGGAAATCTTCCTAGCAATATACTGTTACCTAATAAACAACAAATGCGGGTTATTGCTGCAGCTGAGGCATCAATAGAAGCCTTATGGGTCGATAAATAAATCTAATTAGATTAGATATAGTTCTGTTAGCAGGTGAGCTAGGCGTCAGCACATGCTAAAGAATTAATGGTCTCATCAACGATCCAGATACATACTTTGACTATTCATCTGATTCGTTCGGATCATACATCATGGCGATATGATGATCGTATAAATCGAATCAGACGATAATCATGCAAAAATCGCTGACGAAAGCATTTTCTCAACAGTTTGAGCCAACTATACATAGTTCGAGTGTCAGAACTCGAGTGACTGGCTACAGGCCAAGTGGGAGATTGTTGGACATTTATGACCCATAGCATCATTATTTGTATAGATCATGGTGTTGTTGTACAAATTAACTATGTGACAAAGGAGATTGCACTCTTATCATTTGTGATTAGATCACCTAGATGTATAAATGATGAGAGGTCCTTGTGATTTATTCATGGACGGAGAATGATATGAGACAGTATCAGTCCACGAAGGATAAATCATTAAATATCCCTAGTCAGAGTATTATCGAGATTGGACATCGATATATACGTAAAAGACTAGTATTACACTTGTGCGCGTTGTGAGGGCACAACAACATAGTTATCATATATTTGGGTATAGGATACTCATGCAAGTGTAATAGGAGGTTGTGTTTCACCGATGGTATGGGAAACAGCTTCGCTTTGGATAGACCCCCTTGGAATTCCATTGGTAGTATGACTATGTGTCTATGGAAGTCTGAAATCAGGGTAGGTGTATTTGGTCTTAAACTAAGACTTGCACCGCTAATACTTGCGACAATCAATATACTTTGGTTGAGGTCGTCCAGGGCTTTAACAGGTTCTGTGTACGACAATGTTGGGTATATTGAGAATCGTAATGTGTTGGGTGTGATGTCAAGACGGAAGTGTCACTCCAGTCATATGGAGATGATGGTCACGTAGGATACAGTACTAGTACTCTTAACTACTGCAGTCATCGGGATAAAATGACAAGGTCATGTTTATCCGATTATAGAGACTAGTTACCAGACATCCGACATGTGCTTCATACGGGGCAGACACAATTCCAGCCCCATGCCTAGCACGTGATCATTTGATACTGGACAAAAATACGCAATATTACGTATACTATACCTGATATAGATCCTTTATTCCTCTAAGGATATTTCCAGAGTATTGGGTAGGCATGGCGCTTTGCTAGAGGCTAACCTTGTCTTGTAAATCGGTATGAACGTAGTACTTGGTACGTACGTGCTCGGATAGTCCGACGATCGAATTTTCTGCCAACATATCCGGGGATCTCATGGGTCGCTTCCCAAATATTCACCGATGACGTATGACTCGCACTTCTAATTAATGTGGGATTAATTAGATGAGGGAGAAAATTAATTTGGGATTAATTGCGGAGATATTTTATCTGGGATAAAATATCAATTAAAGAGAGAGAACGATTAATTTGGAATTAATCGGTAAATTAATATATTCGATATATTAAACGAAATTGGATTTCGACGCGGAATTAAAATTAGATTTAAATTCGAGCGAACAAATTAATTTAGAATTAATTCGTTAGCGACGTGAATAGTGACTTCGCTAGGCGTAATCATTTAATTACGTCGCAATGGAAAATTCATTATTTTGGAATTAGCGAACCCGAGCCCGGGATTATTTGCGAGCGCATTCGCATTTCGAATTCGAGTGCGGCACGCAAGTCAAATCAAGCATCAAATCGCTAGTCACATCAAGCGTCAAATCACTTGTCACTTTGAGTGATGTGACTTGACAACTTGTGATTGATGTGATTGAGTGATGTGTGTGGTTGGCATTAATGGCTTTAATTGGTTTGACTTTTCTAAAGCCAAAATTTGGTATATGTTTTGGAAAACAAATAAACCAAATCAATTACACATTTTTCATCATCTCTCTCTCTTTTCTCTTTTCTATTTTCTCTCTCACGCCCTTGGTGCATAATTTTTCTGGTTTCTGGTTCGCCAAAAACAATGAGAAAAATGGGAAGCAAGTGCGATTTTGTGGCAAAATCAAGAGTGCTAGCACACTCCAGGATCATGCGAAGGTGATAAGGAAGTCCACCCATGAGCCGGGAATCAAATGAAAAAGCTTGGAGCTTGGTTTCTTGTTGATTGAAGGCCGAACCAGTGAGGAAATCACTACACAGCCGTGAGCAGTCCACTGCCGAGCAGAAAAGTTTTTATTCGTCAAAGCGTCGCTCAACCGCTCAATGTAAGTATTCTGCGACTTCCTCGAATGTATTTACACATGTTCATGCTTGATTTGTGATCCTTGGGACCCTTAGAATCTCCAACACATGGATTACGAAGTTTTCCCACTGTAAATGGGTCCCGCTTAACTGGAATCATTAAGCTTGTTGAGCCAAAGCCAAGTCTTAGTTGATTCAGAGGAAAAGGCTAGGAAAATATATTGGATATATTGGCATATATATTGTATATATGTTTCGGACTTGGAGGTCGACCTACCGGATCTAGGAATTGGATGAGATCCAATTGATCTTAGAGATCTACCTAGTTAAATATCATACAGCTTGTTGGCCAAAGTCAATGTTGTGTGTTATTTAACGGGATCCTAGCCCACTAGGAAGCTAGGTTTCCCGAGTACTCAACAGAGGGTTAGAGGCTCGCCGAAAAATAGTGGGAGGCTAGTATTGAATTTTCAATTTCGTTCAAATACTTTCCAATACGCGCTTTCAAATTATTTCATCATTTTATATATTTATTAGTTGGACTAATATTTTATTATTTTTATTGTAAGAGTTTGACTATACCCAAAAATCGTTAATTGAATAGTTAGACTATTGTGATTAAGATGGCGGGAAAGATCAACGTTAGGGACATTATCATGGGCGAAAATGTCTTTAATGGTGCGAACTTTCATGACTGAGATATGAACCTCATGATTGTCTTGGGAGCCGAGAAGATGCTCTATACGATAGAGAAACCTCTCGGGCCTAAGCCCGGAATTGACCAGCCGCTTGAGCTTGAGCTTTGGAAGACTCACAGCGATGATAACTCAACTGCTCAATCTGTCATTCTCGCTGCAATGACCCCTCAATTTCGCCGCCATAACAAGGGATTGGATCCCTATACTATGATGGAAAAATTGAAGGACCTTCACCGATCTAACTTTAGATCGCAAAGGTATGAATTGCAGAAGAAGCTCTTTCGCTCTCGAATGTCAGAGGGTACATCTGTCAAACACCATGTGTCGTAGATGATTACTGACATCGAACAGCTGGGTGAGCTAGGCATAACCTTTGAGGCTGAGACTTCTATAGATTTGATCTTGCACTCTCTTCCTGACAGTTGGAGCGGGTTCATCATGAACTACAATATGATGAACCAATACCATACTCTTGGAGAGTTGATGGCAATGCTGCGTGAAGTAGAAAAAGAGCTTTTGAAGGGCAAAAAGCGCGAGGCGCACTTCGCTTCAACATCTCAGTCTGCCAAGGCTTGGCCAAAGGCTACTGGAGGTGTAAAGAAGAAGAAGAAGGGCAAGGCCAAGTCATCAAAGTCTTCTGGGAAGGCTAAGGACAAATCCCAAGATATCTGCCTACAGTGTGGCAAACGGGGTCACTGGAAGCGTGACTGCCGTGAGTACAAGGCGCACATGAAGGAAATCAAAGCGGGCAAGGCACCGACTTCAGGTATGTTTGTTATAGAAATAAACATGTCTACTTCTAGTTTTAAAAATTGGATTTTTGATTCTGGTTATGGTACTCATATATGTACTGATGTGCAGGATCTGCATATTAGCAGGAGACTGACTTCAGGAGAGATAGACCTCCGAGTTGGAAATGGGACTAGAGTCGCCGTTTTGGCCGTTGGGACCTACATTTTGGAACTTCCCTCAGGGCATGTACTAAATCTATCAGACTGTTATTTTGTACCTAGTTTGACTAGGAATATTATTTATGTATCTTTATTAGCCCAATGTGGGCATACTTTTGTATTCAGAATCACTGGGTGTTTTGTGTATAAAAATGATATTGAGATATGTAGTGCTGATGTGATAATGGTCTTTATATTTTGAATATAAATCAATCTCAAACATATAATGTAACAAATAAAAGGCTTAAATTAAGTAACAAAGATGAAACTTATATGTGGCATTGTCATCTAGGACACATTAACAAGACTCGCATATCCACACTTTTGAAGAGTGAGTACTTGGATGGATTTGATCCAAATTCATATGATGTTTGCGAATCTTGTTTATTAGGCAAAATGCCTAAAACACCTTTTAGCGGTAAATATGCACGTGCCACCGAACTGTTAGCCCTTGTTCATAGTGACGTGTGCGGACCCATGTCTAGCCAGGCTAGAGGTGGATATGAATACTTCAACCTTTACGGATGATGCATCGCGTTATGGTTATGTGTATCTTATGAGACACAAGTCGGAAATTTTTGAGAAATTCAAAGAGTTTCGACGCGAAGTAGAAAAACAGACCAGCAAAAGTATTAAAACATTACAGCCGGACCATGGTGGAAAATACTTGAGCAATGAGTTTTTTGATTACTTGAAAGAGTATGGTATTCTTTCACAGTGGACTCCTCCCGGAACACCTCAATTAAACGGTGTGTCCGAACGGAGAAACCGAACTTTGTTGGACATGGTAAGGTCGATGATGAGTCGCACAGAGCTACATATTTCCTTCTGGAGATATGCATTGAACAGTGCAATACTTATTTTGAATAAGGTTTCATCAAAGATTGTTCAACAGACTCCATATGAAATATGGACTTGAAAGAAACTGGGTTTCTCATTCCTGTTGATTTGGGGATCATGGGCATACGTTAAACGTTTAGATGGTACCAAACTAGAACCCAAATTGGATAAGTGTCTATTTGTAGGTTACTCTAGGGAAACCATAGGATATTACTTCTACCACCCACAAGAGAACAAAGTATTTGTTGCTCTACATGCGATTTCCTCGAAAAGGAATTCCTAAATGCAGTGGTAAGTGGGAGGAAAGTAGAACTCAATGAAAATCGGAGTGATACTGTTTCTGGCACCGATTCCTTAACGGAACACGAATAGTTCATCAGGGATGAGACTGTACCACAAACTTCTAATACATAAGAACCGCGTAGGTCGGAGAGAGTCAGAAAATAACCTGAGAGGTATGGGTTTTTTTTTATCTCCCCTCATGTAGATATTAATCTTATTGAGGAAGACGAACCGGCTACGTATGAGAAAGCGATACAAGGTATCGACTCCACTTTATTGCAAGATGCCATGAAGTCCAAAATGGATTCCATGTACACCAACCAAGTTTGGACACTGGTTGATGCACCAGAAGGCGTAAAGTCTATTGGTTGAAAATGGGTCTTCAAGAAGAAGACCGACATGGATGGAAATATACAAATGTACAAAGCTAGGCTTGTAGTGAAAGAGTATCATCAATGACATGGTGTCGATTACGACGAAACTTTTTCACCTGTTGCCATGATTAAATCCATTCGGATAATACTTGTTATTGCTGCATATTTCGATTATGAAATATGGCAGATGGACGTCAAAACCGCTTTCCTTAATGGAAACCTTTTGGAGGATGTTTATATGCAACATCCTGATGGTTTTGTCGTACCAAAACATGCAAACAAGGTTTGCAAGTTAAATCGATCCATTTATGGATTGAAACAAGAATCGCGTTCTTGGAACCAACGTTTTGATGAGATCATAAAAGAATATGATTTCATTCAAAACGAGGATGATCCTTGTGTATATAAGAATGTTAGTGGAAGCGTACTAACATTCATTGTCCTTTACGTTGATGATGTATTGCTTATTGGTAATTATATCCCCATGCTACAATCGGTGAAAGCTTGGCTTTCATTAAAATTCTCCATGAAAGATCTGGGAGAAGCATCCTTTATTCTGGGAATAAAGATCTATCGGGATAGATCTAGAAAGCTGTTTAGACTCTCCCAGAGCACATATATTGACAAATTGTTGAAGAGATTCAACATGGATCAGTCCAATAGGGGACTGCTGCCAGTGTCACATGGCGTCACTCTATCTAAGGACATGTGTCCTAAAACTCAAGATGAGAGAGACAGTATGAGTCGGATTCTATTTTCTTCTGTAGTCGGATCGATCATGTATGCCATGATATGTACGCGACCTGATGTCTCGTATGCTTTGAGCATGTGTAGTCGCTATCAAGCCGATCCGGGTGATGGTCACTAGGTTGCGGTTAAGAACATCCTTAAGTATATTAGATGAACTAATGATGATTTCTTAATCTATAGAGATGGAGAACTTGAGGTAACTGGCTTTACCGACGCAAGTTTCCAAACTGATAAAGACGACTGTAAGTCGCAATCTGGGTATATATTTTATTTGAACAACGGAGCAGTAAGCTGGAAATCTTCCAAGTAAGAGACTGTTGCTGATTCAACAATAGAAGCGGAATACATCGCTGCAGTTTGGATTCGTAATTCCTAATTGGATTTGGAGTAGTTCCGTTAGCAGCTGAGCCCGTTCCTTTATATTGTGACAATAACGGGGCTATAGCTCAGGCTAAGGAACCGTGGTCTCATCAATGATCCAAGCATGTACTTCGACGTTACCATCTGATTCGTGAGATCATACATCGTGGTGATGTGAAGATCGAGAAGGTCGCATCAGATGACAACATTGCAGATCCGATGACGAAGGCTATTCCTCAGCAAAAGTTTGAGCGACATGTACATAGTTCAGGTGTTAGATACTTGAGTGATTAGCTATAGGCTAAGTGGGAGATTGTTGGACAATTTTGACCCATAGCATCACTATTTGTAAAAGACGTTGTGTTTTTTTGTACAAATTAACTATGTGACAAAAGAAATTGCCATTTTATCATTTTGTAATTAGATTACTTGAATACATAAATGATAAAAGTCCTTATGATTAGTTCCAGATTATAAGATATGAGACAGTATCATATGACAAGGTCATGATTATCCGATTAAAGAGACTAGTTGCTAACGATCCGATATATGCCTCGTACGGGGCAAACATTATTCCAGCCACAAGCCTAGCATGTGACATCAGATACTGGATCGCAATACGCAATACTACATATACTACGCCTGAAAAAGATTATATATTCCTTAAAAGAATATTTCTGGAGAATTGGGTAGGCACTGTGCTTGCTAGAAGCCAACCATGTCTTGTAAATTGGTAAGAATGTGGTACCGGGTACGCACGTGTTCGGATAGTCCGACGACCGGATTTACTGCCAACATATCCAGGGATCTCATGGGTTGCTTCCTGAAGATTCACCGATGACGTATGACTCGAACGTAATTAATCTAGGATTATGAAAGAGAGAAAATTAATCTAGGATTAATTACGGCGAGAATTTATCTGGGATAAAATTCAAATAGAACAGAGAGAACAATTAATTTGGAATTAATCGATTAAATAATATATTCGATATATTAAATGAAATTAGATTTCATGGCGGAATTAAAATTTGATTTTAATTCGGGCGAACGAATTAATTTAGAATTAATTCGTAGGCGACTTTAATATTCAATTAAGGTCGCAACGGAAAATTCGTTAATTCAAAATTAACAAACCCGAGCCCGATATGTGTTTTGCGGGCCCACTCCAATTTTGAATTAAGTGGGACCACATCAAGTCACATCACTAGTCAAACACATACCTTTTTGTTGATGGAAGTTAGTGAGGATATTAGTTGGTTACTTGTAAGTTACACAAGTTAGACTTGTGATAGACATTTACCAACTTGACTTTTGTAAATGATTTTTTGATTTTTGAAATCAAATATACATTAACAAATTTGAAACACAACACACTCTCTCATTACTCACCAAGGCCGAATCTTTCCCCCTATTTTCTCTCAAATTACCGAGACCTATGGTTCTTGGTTAAGTGATTTTTGCTTCAAAAATCTTGGTTGCTAGCACATTAAGGAGTCTACAAAGGTGATAGGGAAACTTTCCCATTGAGTTTGGAATTCAAAGATAAAGTTTGGAGCTCAACATACAATCAAATGAGAGCGTGGAACACTTCTCAAAGGAGGAAAATTTTTGTTATCTCCACATCCATATTGTCGACCAATGTAAGTATTTTTTCAGCAATCTTACTTTAAGTATTCACACAATTTATGCTTAATAGATCATTGGCATGTTCTAGGAGAACCCAACAATGGTATCATGAGCCAAATTAAGCATGAAATGGATTAGGGTTCATAAACTTGAATTTGGATATTTTTGCTTGGAGCATGATTTCGCCAAATTGAGTGTTTGGATATGTTTAGATTATGATAACTTAGAGTTATGCATGATTAATTGTGAGAAAAATTGATGAGATAATTTTTCCCTAAATTCCTTATGATGACCGAAAATTTGAACCCTTGTAGCTCATTGTGTTTTTTTATTTTTAGACTATTGGATGTGTTTAAAATGAATGAGATATATTGATTTGTGATTTAGTTGGATTGAAATCAAAATTGATGAAAAAATACATGAAAATCGTGAGCTATAGAAGCATGTTATGAGTTGATTGTGCTTCAATTGTGTTGGACATGAATTGAATATAATAAAGCATGATTAATTAATTAAATTGGTGTTTTAGAAATGTTAATTTAACTAATTAATTATGGCTATACACTTTAATTAAAAAAATTGTGATATTTGGAATATTGGAATTTAATTAATTAGGCTTCAATTTGGAATTGGGCTGAAATTATTATATTTGGGCCTAATGGGCTTGGTTGGGCCAAGTTGGTTTAGGACAAATGGATTGGATCCAAATTGGACCTAAAACCATTCCGTTAAGTCCAAATATAATAAATGGGCCTTTAAATAATTAATTGGGCCTAATGGGCCAAAATTAATTTTATGGCAAAGGGTGATTCCTTATTGGGCTTTGGTTGCCAAAGTCCATGCCTTAAGAAATTAATTAAAAGCCCATTGGACTTTAATTAAATTAAATTTGGATGTTAATTGGGCCTTTGAGACCCATTAAGATTAGATTCAGAATTTAAGTCGAAAAGACACATTAATAAGTGTAATTATTTAATTTGGAGTTAAATGAGAATTAGTATTGAATACAAATTAAATTGGATTTAAAATTATAGTTCGATATAATTCAAGAATACGCACTTTGAGTACTTATTCTTAAAGGAGTTGGACTCACGCAAATGAAATCGTTGTTTGAACATTGGATGATCACTTAATTCAAAGATTAATTAATTGGATTAGATTGATTGACTAACATGTTTTGTGTGAATACATGGATGTATTGTATGAATAATATATATCGGATGGATATTAGATGGGTGAGGGTGACCGGTGCTTACACACGCGTATATAACGCAAGCGCACGTATCGTTCAAGTATTATAAAAAGTATCGATCCCACGAGGACTTAATACCTAATCTATTAATTTTATGAGGTCAAATTATTACTAGTAACTAACAGGTTGATTGATTGATTTGAAATGGTGAAGATTTTAAATTTAAAAAACAAGTAAATAAAATTGCACGAAGGTAGGTTTAAGAAAATTCAATATTAAAAACTATCTAGGGTTGTGAATCTTTCTAATATCTTTTAAAAGATGAAGTGGTTATTTCATATTTGTGTAATAAATTGGTTTACTAACCTGGAACACTAATGGTTGACAATTATGACCCATAGCGTCACTATTTGTACAGATCATGGTGTTGTTGTACAAATTAACTATGTGACAAAGGAGATTGCACTTTTAGGCATTGCATTTTTGCATATTAGCCCGATGATGAGTCTCGTATGGAGACACTACCTCTTTAGTTGTGAAAGCCGCGGGAAACGGACGTTAGAAGGGTAAAGTTGGGAATTAGTATTTTGTCAGATTTAACTCGCTTGTTTCGCTTCGGGTTCGCTTGTTGGACCTCTGTTTTAAAACACACCAAACCCATTAAGTCACGTCCAAAAATAATTAAAACATTTAAAACACATCTCACAAATTAAATAATTAAAACATTTAAAATACATGTCACAAATTAAATTAAAATACATGACATAAATTAAATCACCTTCCTAGATTGAATTAAATCTCTTTCCTAAAATACATAAATCACTTCCCCAAATTAAAAGATTTTCTTATCACATACTAAATTAAAAGATATCTCTTTTAAACACACAAATCCTATTCCTTCTCCAACAAGGTAAAACCCTCTCCCTTGGCCTATAAAAAGAACCCTTAACCCACACATTCAACCCTGGCTCATTCACACAAAAATACCCCAACTCCACTCGTCACAGCTTTCAGCTAACTCACATATACACTCTGAGCCGAAACCCTAATCTTCATCTTCCTCACAGCCCTCATCCATCACGCGTAAGCCCCCTAACCTGCACCATATTCACTGCCTGAAACCGCACCATAAACCCCTCAAAAAACTGCCCAAAACAATCCTCGAATTAACCCAAAACTGCACCTAAAAAACAGCCCAAACCATTCCAAAAAACCGCAAAAATATTAGCCTAAATTACCAAAAATAGTGACCAGAAAATACAACAAAAACAGCAGTGAAACGGAGTGAAAATAGCAGCCCAGACAGTGAAACAGCGAGGAAAAACGTTGGATTTGTGAACCAGAAAAGTTGCAGAGCATTCTCCCTTCCGACGGCCGTGTAACGCGCTTTCGAGAGACAACAAAAGAGGTTAGACCTGAGGGCACACTTTTTACTTATTCTCTTTCGTTTATTTTATTTATTTTAATATATTATCGCATGAGAGTCGTTTGTTGAGGCATGATGTGAATTCCGAATGAAGGGAATGCATGTTCTCTTTTGTGGTATATCGGATGGAAACCCGGACGTAAATTCCGTAGCTGAATCCGAATGGACGGTAGTGCGATTTGCACTCGGGATATAATACCACATACTACTTGAGAGACACACGTATTTCGTTTCATCCAACCATGTATTTGAGCATGATTAGGTTGCTAGTATGTTATTTATCTTAAGCATGGTTTTGTCGATAGAATTTTCTTTCTTTATGCATGATTAGGTTGTTTTATATCATATTAGGGATTTAATTTATATTTATGCTTAGATTCTTATTTATTTTCCGCATTAGATAATTGAGCATGCTTGTGTGATGATTGTATGTTATTGCGTATTTGCCGTTATGACAACTTACTTTAAAGCATGCGAACTTAGATGTAGGTTTCATTATTATTTGTATGCATGTGGACTTAGGTGTAGGCTACCTTTGAGCATACATGTTGAGTAGATACGGTTAGTTTATTTCACAAATCACAACATTACAAGTGACATAAGTAAGGGACCATTCCGAACCCAACGGTTTGAGGTCTTCCATTACGAGGGGGTGAGTGCGGCCTTAAATCTTTGTCCCGGTTCACACCAGGTGGCGACTCCATGTTATTTCTCCGGTATAGTTCCTCTGTGGACTATTCTGTACTCCCAACTAGGTCGCGAGCCTAGAACAGCGTCGTCAAGTTCTGTGTCCTACAGTCTGGCGACTCCATTGGGGATAAGAGAATTGGCCCCAAAATAATGTCTTGTATTGATTGTAATTTGTGCTTTAGTTAACTGTGTCTACCGTAGGTTGAAAGGGGTTTAATCAAATGCTCTTTTAAGGCTAGGTAATGGTTTGGTGTCTTCCTTCATTCACTACCTTTCTATAAGGAAAAGTTGTGAAGGCGCCTAGATAATCATGTACTAGTAGTCTACCGTGATGGACTAATTTGGAGGACTCGTTGTTTATTTCTGTCACCAAGCAATAAGAGCCTAAGGGGCTAGGGTGCTTAAGAGAGCCTCGCTCCACCCTCCCTCTGGGGAATCTACAACGGGAAATCCATTTGACAGTCAGTCACACACCATAACTCGTTGGCACGTACCTTTCGGTATAAAAACGGTGTGCTTACTTGGTCGCTCGGACCCTTGAGTAGGGAGACCTAGTTGTGGGCAATCCTTCGTCGACGAGAGCTTTTGTCTATACCCCTGTAAACCCGCGTATGAACTATAGTTGTAGGATTAGTAGAGACTATTCATTTATGTTTTGGACCATTGTCATTTGGATTCAGTTGGACTTGTTGTCATGAGGTATGGGCTTGTTGGGCCATTTAAACTAGGACGAGTCTGTGCTTTATGGCAATCGGGCCAAAAGTTTCTAAAATGATAATGGGTCGACTTATATATTCCATTCATCACACGCATCTCATGCATCTCATGCATACACGTATCACGTTAACCCCCTGTCTTAAAAGCCATCATAGATATCTGTTGGGTTAGGAAAAAGAAGACTTGTCAAAGAAGAGTTTAGCAAACATGGATATTAGGGAAAAGGAAACCGAGAAACAGAAAACCTTACGGAAAGGATAGAAAGACCATAGTGGGTCCAAAAAAAAATAGAAAAAAAGAAAAAAAAACGAAAAGAAAAAGAAAAAAAGAAAAAGAAAAAAGAAAAGAAAAAAAAATTATTGTTTGTTTTTAGTCCTTAATAGTTAGGCATGAGTCCAATGATGAAATCGTTTGCTTTAGGGAGAAAACTTAGAAACGATAAACTCTTGATGTGCTTTTATCTGATACTTTGAGTGATTGATCTATGTTAGACTCGTAAGCACTTGATTATGGTTCTTAGTAGTGAAAACTTGAGTAGTTAGCAAAGTGACTAGTTGAAGAAATTGTAGGTCGGTGAATGACCGTTTGCTTAGATGTCTATCCTAATTTTCTTATGTTATGATGTGTGGTATGGTTAAAAATGAAAGAAAAGTCTCTAAAGAAAAGAATTGAACCACCTATAACCGATAAGAGTGAAGCTACCCATGGGCGAGTATTAGGACCACCATGAGGAGAAATGCTACCTTAAAGGGTAGGTGTGTTGAAAAAAAAAAAAAAAGTTCAAAATGTAGGCATAATTGAGACATCTAGGTTGGTTTGACCCATCGACCATAATTTTTGAAACAAAATCATTGAGTTAGTTTACCTGGGGATGAATCCGCAAAGGAACCTTTGCACACACACACTTTGAGTCTGGCTTAGATCATTTATTCAAAGACTTGGATTTGAGTTGTATCGAATGTTTTGAAGGTTCTCTGGTTTTATTACCGAGCATTCTTTGAGGATAATGCTATGTATAACTATTGAGACTAGTTCATGGCTTATAATATAGCATGTTGACATGGAATTCCCCACCATGTGGTTCATCTTGACCAAGTGCAAGCAGCGAGAAGCAGAAAGCTAAATCAAGACTGGGGGCGACCAGTCTACCACATCGTGAATCAAAGACATAACAAGATATTGAGTCATGAGACCAGAGAGAAGACTGAGCAATCACCTGGAGAACTAGCGGAAGACCTAACCCAACGGAATAGGAAATTCATTCATGCATGCATGCATACACGTAACATATTTTGCATTCTTTTTGTGTTTGTTTCGTTTTATATTCACAGGTTTCAAAGAAGAAAAAGAGAAAGCGGCAGAGACAAGCCAACCAGAATCAACAACATATGAGTAGTAGTTTTGGGGATGAGTCCCAAGGTTGAGGCCCATATCAGTATCAGTTTTGGGGCGAGGCCCACATCAGTTTCAGTCTGGGGACGAGGCCCACATCAGTATCAGTTTAGGGCGAGGCCCACATCAGTATCAACTCAGGGTCGAGGCCCACATTATCATCAGTTTCAGGAATGAATCCCAGGGTCGAGGCCCATATTGTCAGAGTCTTGGAATCAATCCGGGAATGAATCCCAGGGTCGAGGTCCACATTGTCAGAGTTTTGGAATGAATCCCAGGGTCGAGGCCCACCTTATCAGCAGTTTGGGGAAAGAATCCCAAGGTCGAGGCCCACATCGTCAGAGTTTCGGGAATGAATCCCAGAGGAATGAATCCCACATCGCTAGAGTTTTGGAATGAATCTGAGAATGAATCCCAAGGGAATGAATCTCATGGCCGAGGCCCACGTCGTCATAATTTGGAGTGAATCCAGGGAATGAATCCCAGGGCCGAGGCCCACGTCGTTAGAATTTGGAATGAATCCAGGGAATGAATCCCAGGGCTGAGGACCACGTCGTCAGAATTTGGAATGAATCCAAGGAATGAATCTTAGGGCCGAGGCCCACATTAGCATCAGTCTGGGGGCGAGGCCTATATTAGCATCGGTATCAATCTTGCCGGGTATGGCACTCTGGGGGCGAGGCCCACATCATTATCGGTATCAATGTTGCCGGGTATGGCACTCTGGGGGCGAGGCCCACAATGGTTCAGTATCAGTTCTGCCAGGTATTGCATTATGGGGGCGAAGCTCACAATGGTTCAATATCAGTTCTGCCGGGTATGGCATTCTGGGGGCGAGGCCCACATCACATCCGATCAGTTCTGCCTGGAATGGCACTCCGAGAATGGAGATATAGTTCGAGAATGAGCACGCCGAGAATGGCACGCCAGGAATGGCACTCCGAGAATGGAGATATAGTCCGGGAATGGACACGCCGAGAATGGCATGCCTGGAACGACACTCCGAGAATTGAGATATAGTCCGGGAATGGACACGCCGAGAATGGCACGCCAGGAATGGCACTTCGAGAATGGAGATATAGTCCGGGAATGGACAGCTCGAGAATGAGCACACCGAGAATGGCACGCCGGGAATGGCACTCCGAGAATGGAGATACAGTTCAGGAATGGACCACATCACATCAACGGTTCGGGAATAGACCACATCACATTAATGGTTCGGGAATGGACCATACCACATCAACGGTTCGGGAATGGACCACATCACATCAACGGTTTGGGAATGGACCACATCACATCAACGGTTCGGGAATGGACCACATCACATCAACGGTTCGGGAATGGACCACATCACATCATCAATTGTAGTTCCGGGATGCGTCCTAGAGTCGAGGGCCCACTACATCATCAGTTTAAGGGCGAGGCCCACATTGTCAGTGGTATTGGGATGCGTCCCAGGGTCAAGGGCCCACTGCATCATCAGTTGTAGTTCCGGGATGCGTCCTAGGGTCGAGAACCCACTACATCATCAGTTCGAGGGTGAGGCCCACTTTGTCAGTGGTATTGGGTCGATGTGCCCAGGGTCGAGGTGCCCCCGTTGTTAGTTGTAGTTCCGGGATGTGTCCTAGGGTCGAGGGCCCACTGCATCATCAGTTGTAGTTCCGAGATACGTCCCGGGGTCGAGGAACCACTACATCATCAGTTTAAGGGCGATGTCTCTAATGTTAGTGGTATTGGGATGCGTCCCAGGGTCGAGGTGCCCCCATTTTCGGTTGTAGTTCCGGGATACGTCCCAGGGTCGAGGGCCCACTGCATCATCAGTTGTAGTTCTGGGATGCGTCCCATGGTCGAGGACCCACTACATCATCAGTTTGAGGGCGAGGCTCACTTTTCCAGTGGTATTGGGTCGAGGTGCCTAGGGTCGAGGTGCCCTCGTTGTCTGTTGCAGTTCCGGGATGCGTCCCAGGGTCGAGGGCCCACTGCATCATCAGTTGTAGTTTCGGGATGCGTCCCAGGGTCGAGGACCCACTATATCATCAGTTTGAGGGCGAGGCCCATATTGTCAGCGGTATTGGGATGCGTCCCAGGGTCGAGGTGCCCCCGTTGTCTGTTGCATTTCCAGGATGCATCCCAGGGTCGAGGGCCCACTGCATCATCAGTTGTAGTTCCGGGATTCGTCCCAAGGTTGAGGGCCCACTACATCATCATCAAAATCAGTCTTGCCGGGTATTGCACTCTGGGGGCGAGGCCCACATCATTATCAGCATCAGTTTTCCCAGGTACGACACTCCGGGAAGGGAGACATCAGATTAGTTTGCCAGGTACAGCACTCCGAGTATGGAGATATAGGATCATCCAGGTACGGCACTCCGGGTATGGAGACATCAGATCAGTTTGCCAGGTACGGCACTCCGGGTACGGAGACATCAGATCAGTTCAGCCAGGTACGACATCCAGACAACAGCGACACCCTAGGTACGGGGTTAGCATCCAAAAAACAGCGACACCCTAGGTAAGAGGTTAGCATGCCAGGTACGGCATTCAGACCACTACGACACCCTAGGTACGGGGTTGGCACGCCAGGTACGGCATGTGGAATATTATGGACTACTGCGATGCCCTAGGTACGGGGTTAGCATTCAGACAACTGTGGCACTCTAGGTACGGAGGCGTCACCGCGACACCCTAGGTACGGGGTTAGCACTCAGATATTTATGGCTTTCTAGGTACGGAGACGTCACCGCGACACCCTAGGTATAGGGTTAGCATTCAGACATTTATGGCTCTCTAGGTACGGAGACGTCACCGTGACACCCTAGGTACAGGGTTAGCATTCAGACATTTATGTCACTCTAGGTACGGAGGCGTCACCGCGACACCCTAGTTACGGGGTTAGCACTCAGACATTTGTGGCTCTCTAGGTACGGAGACGTCACTGCGACACCCTAGGTACGGGGTTAGCATTCAGACATTTGTGGCACTCTAGGTACGGAGGCGTCACCGCGACACCCTAGGTACGAGGTTAGCACTCAGACATTTATGGCTCTCTTGATACAGAGATGTCACCGAGACACCCTAGGTACGGGGTTAGCATTCAGACATTTTTGGCACTCTAGGTACGGAGATGTCACCGCGACACCCTAGGTACGGGGTTAGCATTCAGACATTTTTGGCACTCTAGGTACGGAGATGTCACCGCGACACCCTAGGTACGGGGTTAGCATTCAGACATTTGTGGCACTCTAGGTACAGAGGCGTCACCGCGACACCCTAGGTACGGGGTTAGCACTCAGACATTTGTGGCACTCTAGGTACAGAGGCGTCACCGCAACACCCTAGGTACGAGGTTTAGCATGCCAGGAATGGCACATCATCAAATCAGTTCGAGAACAAAGCCCAGGGGTGGTTCGGGAACAAAGCCCAGAGGTCGAGGCACATCGCCATCACATTCAGCCAGGGAACAAAGCCCACAGGTGGTTCGGGAACAAAGCCCAGAGATCGAGGCACCTCGCCATCACATTCAGCGCGGGAACAAAGCCCACAGGTGGTTCGGGAACAAAGCCCAGAGGCCAAGGGAACAAAGCCCACAGATGGTTCGGGAACAAAGCCCAGAGGTCGAGGCACCTCGCCATCACATTCAACACAACGGGAACAAAGCCCAAGGAAGAAAGCCCACTCTCTACACAGTTCAGGAACAAAGCACAGGGGTCGAAGCGCCTCGCCATCATAATCAGTTCAGTTCAATAGTGATTCCTAGAGATCGAAGCATCTTGCAGGGATGAACCTCGAAGTCGCGGCACCTCACCACATCATCAAATTCAGTTCAGAGCAACAGGCAAACCAAGTGACAGCTGGCGAGCCAGGTAAGTAAAAATACATTGCACGTACTTTGATAGGATTGTCATTGTCACACACTGCACAAGTCCCATCAAAGTGGGGGCGACTGTAGGCATTTCATTTTTTCATATTAGCCCGATGATGAGTCTCGTATGGAGACACTACCTCTTTAGTTGTGAAAGCCGCGGGAAACGGACGTTAGAATGGTAAAGTTGGGAATTAGTATTTTGTCAGATTTAACTCACTTGTTTCGCTTCGGGTTCACTTGTTGGACCTCTGTTTTAAAACACACCAAACCCATTAAGTCACATCCAAAAATAATTAAAACATTTAAAACACATCTCACAAATTAAATAATTAAAACATTAAAATACATGTCACAAATTAAATTAAAACAAATTAAATTAAATTAAAACACATGACATAAATTAAATCACCTTCCTAAATTGAATTAAATCCATTTCCTAAAATACATAAATCACTTCCCCAAATTAAAAGATTTCCTTATCACATACTAAATTAAAAGATATCCACTTTAAACACATAAATCCTATTCCTTCTCCAACAAGGTAAAACCCTCTCCATTGGCCTATAAAAAAACCCTTAACCCACACATTCAACCCTGGCTCATTCACACAAAAATACCTCAACTCCACTCGTCACAGCTTTCAGCTAACTCACGTATACACTCTGAGCCGAAACCCTAATCTTCATCTTCCTCACAGCCCTCATCCCTCACGCGTAAGCCCCCTAACCTTCACCTTATTCACTGCCTGAAACCGCACCATAAACCCCCCAAAAAAATGCCCAAAACAGTCCCCGAATTAACCCAAAACCGCACCTAAAAAACAGCCCAAACCAGTCCAAAAAACCACAAAAATAGTAGCCTAATTTACCAAAAACAGTGACCAGAAAATACAATAAAAACAGCAGTGAAACGGAGTGAAAACAGCAGCCCAGACAGCGAAACAGTGAGGAAAAACGTTGGATTAGTGAACCAGAAAAGTTGCAGAGCATTCCCCCTTCCGACGGTCGTGTAACGCGCTTTCGAGAGACAACAAAAGAGATTAGACCTGAGGGCACACTTTTTACTTATTATCTTTCGTTTCTTTTATTTATTTTAATATATTATCGCATGAGAGTTGTTTGTCGAGGCATGATGTGAATTCCGGATGAACGGAATGCGTGTTCTCTTTTGTGGTATATCGGATGGAAACCCGAACGTAAATTCCGTAGCCGAATCCGAATGGACGGTAGTGCGATTTGCACTCGGGATACAACGCCACGTACTGCTTGAACGTATTTCATTTCATCCAACCATGTATTTGAGCATGATTAAGTTGCTAGTATGTTATTTATCTTAAGCATGGTTTAGTCGATAGAATTTTCTTTCTTTATGCATGATTAGGTTGTTTTATATCATATTAGGGATTTAATTTATATTTATGCTTAGATTCTTATTTATTTTCCGCATTAGATAATTGATCATGCTTATGTGATGATTGTATGTTATTGCGTATTTACCGTTATGACAACTTACTTTAAAGCATGCGAACTTAGATGTAGGTTTCATTATTATTAGTATACATGTGGACTTAGGTGTAGGCTACCTTTGAGCATACATGTTGAGTAGATACGGTTAGTTTATTGCACAAATCACAACATTACAAGTGACATAAGTAAGGGACCATTCCGAACCCAACGATTTGAGGTCTTCCCTTGCGAGGGGTGAATGCGGCCTTAAATCTTTATCCCGGTTCACACCGGGTGGCGACTCCATGTTATTTCTCCGGTATAGTTCCTCCTTGGACTATTCCGTACTCCCAACTAGGCCGCGAGCCTAGAACAGCGTCGTCAAGTTCTGTGTCCTACAGCACTCTTATCATTTGTGATTAGATCACCTAGATGTATAAATGATATGAGGTCCATATGATTTGTTCCTGGATTGAGACTGATATGAGACAGTATCAATCCATGAAGGATAAATCATTAAATATCCCTAGTCAGAGTATTATCGAGATTGGACATCGATGAATGCGTAAAAGACTAGTATTACACTTGTGCGCGTTGTGAGGGCACAACGACATAGTTCTTATATATTTGGGTATAGGATACTCATGCAAGTGTAATAGGAGGTTGTGTTTTTCCGATGGTACGGGAAACAGCTTCGCTCTGGATAGACCCCCTCGGAATTCCATTGGTAGTATGACTATGTGTCTATGGAAATCCGAAATCAGGGTAAGTGTATTTGGTCTTAACCTGAGACTTGCACCGCTAATACTTACGACAATAAATATACTTTGGTTGCGGTCGTCCAAGACTTTAACAGGTTCTGTGTACGCCAATGCTGGGTATATTGAGAATCGTAGTGTGTTGGGTGTGATGTCAAGAGGGAAGTGTCACTCCAGTCATATGGAGATGATGATCGCACAGGGATACAGAACTGGTTCTCTAAAAAGGTTGCAACCGTCGGGATAATATGACTTGGTCATGATTATCCGATATTAAAGAGACTAGTTGCTTTTTATCTGATATATGCTTCGTACGGGGCAGACACTGTACTGTTGGACAAATATGACCCATAGCGTCATTATTTGTACAGATCATGGTGTTGTTGTACAAATTAACTATGTAACAAAGGAGATTGCACTCTTATCATTTGTGATTAGATCACCAAGATATATAAATAGTAGGAGGTCCCTATAATTTGTTCCTGGACGGAGAATGATAAGAGACAGTATCAGTCCACGAAGGATAAATCATTAAATATCCCTAGTCAGAGTATTATCGAGATTGGACATCGATAAATACGTAAAGGACTAGTATTACACTTGTGCGCATTGTGAGGGCACAACGGCATAGTTCTCATATATTTGGGTATAGGATACTCATGTAAGTGTAATAGGAGGTTGTGTTTCACCGATGGTACGGGAAACAGCTTCGCTCTGGATAGACCCCCTCGGAATTCTATTGGTAGTATGACTATGTGTCTATGGAAGTCTGAAATCAGGGTAGGTGTATTTGGTCTTAACCTGAGACTTGCACCGCTAATACTTACGGAAATCAATATACTTTGGTTGAAGTCGTCCAGGGCTTTAACAGGTTCTGTGTACGCCAATGCTGGGTATATTGAGAATCGTTGTGTGTTGGGTGTGATGTCAAGATGGAAGTGTCACTCCAGTCATATGGAGATGATGGTCACGTAGGATACGGGACTGGTTCTCTTAAATACTGCAGCTATCGGGATAAAGTGACAAGGTCATGTTTATCCGGTTATAGAGAATAGTCACCAGACATCCGACATGTGCTTCATACGGGGCAGACACAATTCCAACCTAGGCCTAGCACGTGATCATCCGATACTAGATCGACATGCACAATACCACGTATACTACGCCTGATATAGATCCTTTATTCCTGTAAGGATATTTCCGGAGAATTGGGTAGGCATGGCGCTTTTCTAGAGGCCAACATTGTCTAGTAAATCGGTATAAACGTAGTACGAGGTATTTACGTGTTTGGATATTCCGATGACCGAATTTACTGCCAACATATCCGGGGATCTCATGGGTCGCTTCCCAAAGATTCACCGATGACGTATGACTCGCACTCTAAATTAATCTGGGATTAATTAGAAGAGAGAGAAAATTAATCTAGGATTAATTGCGGAGATATTTTATCTGGGATAAAATATCATTTAAAGAGAGAACGATTAATTTGGAATTAATCAGAAATTTAATATATTCGATATATTAAATGAAATTAGATTTCGCGGAATTAAAATTAGATTTTAATTCGGGCGAACGAATTAATTTAGAATTAATTCGTTAACGATGTGAATAGTGATTTCACTAGGCGTAATCATTTAATTACGACGCAACGGAAAATTCGTTAATTTGGAATTAACGAACCCGAGCCCGAGATTATTTGCGAGCGCATTCGCATTTCGAATTCGAGTGCGGCACGTCAAATCAAGCATCAAATCGCTAGTCGCATCAAGCGTCAAATCACTTGTCACTTTGAGTGATGTGACTTGACAACTTGTGATTGATGTGATTGAGTGATGTGTGTGGTTGTTGGCTTTAATGGTTGACTTTTAAAAGCCAAATTCATTCCAAATGAATTTGAAATTCACTCTTGTCTATAAGATACACAAATTTGGAATACATTTAACTATCTCTCTCTCACTTCATCTCTTTCTTTCTTCACGCCCATGGGGGGGCAAAACACTTACTGGTTTCTGTCAAGAAACCGTGAGTTAGGGGAGCAAAGAGTGTGGATTTTATGGCAAAATCACAAGTGCTAGCACACTTACGAGACTTGCGAAGGTGATAGGGAAGTCACCCATGAGCCGGGAACCATTCGACGAAGCTTGGAGCTTGATGAAAGACCAAATGAAGGCCAAACTAGTGAGCTGCGCACAGCCCACTGCCGAATGCACAATGAGCAGATTTTTGAGTTTTGTTGCTTGCCGCGTCGCTTAACCGATTGATGTGAGTATTCCGTAACTTCTTCGATTGTTATTCACACATGATTCATGCTTATTATTGATCTTGGGACCTTAATAGAAACCAACAATGGCATCTAGAGCAAGGTTTGAGCATGAAATGTTAGGGATTAAAATTTGGGCAAAATTTGTATTTGAGCATGATTTGAATAAATTGGATGTTTGAGTATGCTTAATACATGTTGAATTGAATTTTGATTGGATCAATTTCAAGAAAATTGATTTGGAATAATTTTCCCCAAAATTGGATGTTGGCCAAATGGTTGGTCATATAATATGTCTTGGTGATTTTGATTTTTGATTCATTAGATGTGTTGGAAATCATTAGGGAATGTTTATTTAATATTGAATTTTATTCAATTGGATTGGATTTGTAATTTGGCATAATAAACCCTAAAAGCCGAGAGTATAAAGCCCTTATTATCTTGGTGGTTTTTTGTTTCGTTGATCATTGGATGACTTGAAACGATTGAGGAATGTGATTTAATGTCGATTGTGGAATAAATTGGATTGAATTCGAATCGGACACAAAAATCCCCTCCATTACCGAGAATGATAAAGCATGTTTGGGTTTGATTTTAATAAAAATGTGTTGGACATGTGATGATGAAAATGAACATGATTAATTGGGCTAATTGGTGTTTTGGAAATATTGAATTGGTTAATTAATTGTGTTGTACACTTTAGTTTAATTAAACATTAAATTTGGAATTTTTGTGTTTGGTTAAATGGGCTTAAAATTAGATTTGGGCTTTTAATGTTGTAATTGGGCTTGTTGGGCTTTGTTGTACAAAGTTGGGTTTAGGCAAAATTGGTTGGATCCAATTAGGCTCAAAACCGCTTCCATAAAGCCCAAATGCGACTTAATGGACCTTTAAAGTTTAATTGGGCCCAATGGGCCAAGATTGATTTCTAGGCTTATGGGGTAACTCCCGGATTGAATTTTGGTTATTCGGTTTGACCCGAGTTGACCAAAAGTCCACGCCTTAAGAAATTAATTAAAAGTCCATTGGACTTTAATTAAATTGACGTTGGACGTTAATCGGGCTTTAAGACCCGTAACGATTAAATTTGGAATTTAAGTCGTAAAAGTTCATTAATAAAGTGTAATATTTAATTTGGAATTAAATAGCGAATTAGAATTGAATGCATATTAAATTGGATTTAATTATGTAGTTTAATTTAATTCGAGAATTCGTACTTTGAGTACTTATTCGCAAAAACGAGTTTGACTCGAGCAAAATAAAATCGTTGTTTGAACATTGGATGATCACTAATTATCAGATTAATTAATTTGATTAGATTGATTGATAACATGCTTGTGTGAATACATGGTTGTGATGCATGAATAATGTATATCGGATTGATATTAGATGGGTGGGACAATTTTAGAAATTGTTGTAATAAATTTGATTTATTAATTGGACCTGCGTGTCCAGCCTTATACCTCCATATTCTTTGTATTCTCTTCTCACCTATTCCCCTCAAATTAAATGAGGTTTCTTTAGAAGTGTAGTGTAACGGGTAGAAGTAATACTTGTGCTAGTGGGAAAGAGAAGGTGAGAGATTTGATCTACGATCAATGTGTAAAGTATCCATCTGCATATCATTATTATTTATTATACGTGCTTTATTATGTGTTTAGAATGCATGTTTAAGGGTGTATGATGATGAGACCTTAACAAAGATAATAAATTGGTTGCCAATTTGCACTCGAAAAACCCTCGCAAAATATTAAGCGTTTTTCCTTCCATTGAGTGATTCTCACTCAAGATCCGAGACTGGCATTGGCTTGTTGGCCAAAGTCAAGGCCTTTGTCCGTCGAGGATGTGTTTGAATCACGAAGGCTTTGTTCCATATCAGTGTCTTGTCCAAGTTGTGGTATGTTGGCCAAAGTCAAGACCACTTCTTGTCCATCGACATTGATTACGAAGCTTTCCATGGTCAATGGGTCGCGCTTGACTGGGATCACTAATTTTGTTGTGCCAAAGCCAAGGCTTAGTTGATTCAGAGAAAAAAGGTTAGGTAATACATTGGATGTATTGGCATATATAAGATATATGTTTCGGACTTGGATGTCCCCCTACCGGATCTAGGAATTGGATTGGATCCAATCGATCTTAGAGATCTACCTAGTTAATTATCATACAATTTGTTGGCCAAAGTCAAGATTGTGTGATGATATTTAACGGGATCCTACCCACTAGGAAACGCGATTTCCCGAGTACTCGACAGAGGGTTAGAGGCTCACCGAAAAAGAGTGGGAGGCAAGAATTGATTTGCAATACTCGTTTAATTACTTGCCATACGCGCTCATTCAAATATCATTCGTCGTTATAAATTAAATGTTAGTTGGACTAATATTTAAATCGTTGTTTTAATAAATAGTTGGACTACACTCAAACTATTCATTTATAGTTGATTATATAATTATATTATAGTAATCAATATAATTGATTTTATTCTATTAAATTATAGTTGATTAAATAGTTGGACTATTGTAATCATTATAATAAATAGTACCAAAATTGTTGATTAAATAGTTGGACTATTAGAATCAATAAATAAATTGAAAGATTGACGTTTAATACATAATCTTAGGGAAAATATATTTAAATGGTTTAATTTTCAAATTGGGAATAATATTTCAGGATGGTCCTGGAAAATTAATAAGTTATTTTATTTGATAAAATAACATATTAAGCCTAAGCCCGGAGTTAAGCAAAATAGTAGAGCATAATCTTTGGAAGATTTATGTGATGATAAATTTAGTGTTTAATCCATTAAACTTGTCATAGTAGACTCCTTAATTTCTGAATCAGAACTAATGATTAGATCCTTAAGTATGATACTAAAATTGAAGGATCTTCATAAATCTATCTTTAACGTTGAGTTGGTGAAGTCGTTTCTCTCCTACAGCTTGTGAATCAAGATTCAACTTCTTCAGTGCCCAGTATGCCTGTGTTCAAGCTCAAATGGCAGATGGCACGCTTTCCCAAACACCAATCGATATGGGGACATACCAATGGGTGTCTTGTAAGTTGTTCGGTAGGCCCATAATGCATCATCTAGTTTTATAGACCAGTCTTTCCTTGTTGATCCAACGGTTCTTTCTAAGATTCTTTTGATCTCTATGTTTGAAACCTCAACCTGTCCATTTGACTGTGGATGGTAAGCAGTGGCAAGCTTGTGAGTAACTCCGTATTTGGATAGGAGTGCATCGAAGTATCTGTTGCAAAAATGTGTTTCACCATCGCTGATGATTGCACGAGGTGTTCTGAACCGAGTGAAAATGTTCTTTTCCAGGAATTTGATCACCACTTTTGAATCATTGGATGGCAATGCAATTGCTTCGACCCATTTTGAGACGTAGTCTACAGCAACCAGGATGTACAGGTTTCCGAATGATGGAACAAAGGGTCCCATGAAATCAATACCCCACACATCGAATATTTCCACTTCTAGAATGTTTTGCAACGATCCTTCATTTCTCCTTGAAATATTCCCTGTTTTCTGGCACCTATCACATTAAAGATCAAAAAGATAAGCATATTTAAAAAGAGTGGGCCAGAACAAACCTGATTGTAGGACTTTGGCTGCAGTTTTGTTTCCGCTGAAGTGTCCACCATATGGTGATGAATGACAGTGCTGCAAAACACTATTGAATTCCTCATGTGGAACACACCATCTCAATAATTGATCAGCACACCATTTGAACAGGTACGGCTCATCCCAGACATAGTGCTTGACTTCTTTAAAGAATTTCTTTCGTTGCTGAGTTGTCCATTCCAACGGCCATTTTCCTGACACAATGTAGTTGACATAGTCAGCATACCAAGGGGCATCTTGCTGTTTCATGGCAAACAGCTGTTCATCTGGAGAAGTTTCTTTGATTGACAGATCTTTGCCAGTTGTTTCTCCATTCTCGAGCCTCGATAGATGACCTGCCACCTGATTCTCTGTCCATTTCCTATCTCGAATCTCCACGTCAAATTCTTGCAGAAGAAGTATCCAACGGATTAATCTAGGTTTGGTATCTTTCTTCGTGATCAAGTATTTGATTGCTGAATGATCTGTGTAGACCACCACTTTGGGACCCAGCAGATAGAAGCGAAATTTATCAAAAGCATACACAACTGCGAGCAACTCCTTTTCAGTGGTTGTGTAGTTGAGTTGAGCTTCATTCAAAGTTCTGCTGGAGTAGTAAATTGTGTGGAAAATTTTACTTTATGTTGTCCCAAAACTGCACCTACAGCAAAATCACTAGCATCACACATCACTTCAAATGGAAGGGTCCAGTCTGGTGCTACAATGATAGGGAAGAAATCAGCTTCTATTTTAAGATCTCAAAAGCTTCCTGGCATTCTTTGGTGAAGTTGAAAGGCACATCCTTCTCCAGAAGATTGCACAGAGGTTTAGCAATCTTGGAAAAGTCTTTCATAAATCTCCTGTAAAAACCTACATCTCCGAGAAAGCTCCGAATCCCTTTGACAGATGTCGGCGGAGGTAGTTTTTCAATTGTTTCAATATTTTCTTTGTCTACCTCGATTCCTTTTTGTTAGATCCAGTGTCCAAGAACAATGCCCTCATGTACCATGAAATGGCATTTCTCCCAATTGAGCACCAGGTTTGTATCTTCGCACCTTTATAACACTTGTTCCAAATTTTGCAAGCAGTGGTCAAAAGAATCTCCAAACACAGAAAAGTCATCCATAAAAACCTCCATACTCTGCTCCAACATGTCTGAGAAGATGGCCATCATGCAATGCTGAAATATAGCAGAGGCATTACATAATCCAAATGGCATCCTGTGGAAAGCAAAAGTACCATAGGGACATGTAAATGTAGTTTTCTCCTGGTCTTCTGGTGCAATGGCAATCTGATTGTACCCTGAATATCCGTCCAGAAAGCAATAGAACTCATGTCATGCCAGTCTGTCTAACATCTGGTCAATGAATGGTAGCAGAAAATGGTCATTTCTCGTGGCTTTGTTTAGCTTCCTGTAGTCCATGCATACTCTCCATCCAGTCACCATTCTTGTTGGAATCAACTCGTTCTTTTCATTTGTGACAACAGTAATTCCTCCTTTCTTCGGCACACACTGCATAGGAATTACCCAACTGCTATCTAAGATGGGGTAAATGATGCCAGCATCCAACCATTTGATGATTTCTTTCTTCACGACTTCCTTCATGATTGGATTGAGTCTCCGTTGATGCTCCACTGTGGGTTTGTACTCATCATTCATCAGAATCTTGTGCATGCAAAATGATGGACTAATGCCTCGAATGTCTGCTATAGTCCAGCCAATGGCTCTTTTGTGCTCTCGTAATACTCTCAGTAACTTTTCTTCATGCTCCAATGTTAGGGAAGAAGAAATAATAACAGGTAATTCAGAAGAGTTTCCAAGAATTACATACCTGAGATGGCTCGGAAGTAACTTCAGCTCCAGCTGTGGTGGTTCTTCAATCGAAGGCTTGATTCGATCTTTCTTTGGCAGTTCCAAGCTTTCAACTGGTGGTGTTGATTTGAATCAGAATGGTTTGTCAAGGTAGTTGATACATTCCAGGATTTCAGCATCTAGCTCGCTGTCAGTCATGTTGGTGATGCAAGCTTCAAGTGTATCCGTGGGATTTGGCTTAGTATCCTGAATGATACTATCAACAATATCAACTTTGAAGCATTCTTATTCCTTTTCATCACTCGGGAATTTCATGGCTTTGAAAACATTAAAGGTAACCTCTTGGTCCTGTACTTTCATGGTCAGTTCTCCTTTTTGCACATCAATCACAGTTTTACATGTAGCAAAGAATGGTCTCCCAAGAATGATAGGTACTTCTTTGTCTTCTTCCATGTCAAGGATGATGAAATATGTTGGGAGAATGAGTTTGTCAACTTTGACTAGCACATCTTCAACAACACCTCTTGGAAATGCTAGTGTTCAATCATCAAGTTGCAACGAGACTGAGGTAGGCATTGCTTCTCCAATTTGCAGTTTCCTATAAATAGAAAAAGGCATCAAGTTAACACTAGCTCCTAAATTACATAAAGCCTTACCGATGTAATGTTCTCCAATGGTGCATGGGACAGTGAAACTGCCAGGATCTTTCAACTTCGGGGGAAGTTTCCTCTGAATGATGGCACTGCATTCTTCTGTTCATGCTATTGTCTCGTAGTCTCCCAATCTTCGTTTTCTTGAAAGAATGTCTTTCATGAATTTGACATAGCTGGTCATTTCTTCCAAGGCTTCTGCAAATGGGATGTTGATATGCAGCTTTTTGAAAACCTCCAAGAAATGAGCAAACTGCTTGTCCAGTTTATTTTTCTGAAGTCGCTGAGGAAAAGGTGGAGGTGGAATGATCTGATCTTTTCTTTTTCTTTTTCATTTGCTTCTTTTTCCTCCGTCTGTTGCCCTGTTTCTTTTGGAATTTCTTCAATGGATGCCTTGATTCCAATATCTTTGTTGATCTCAGTACCGCTTTTCAAAGTAATGGCTTGACATTGCTCTTTCCCTCTGTTCCTTTGATTTGGTTCTGTGTTGCTGGGAAGAATACCTTGCGGTCTGTAACTTTGAGCATTATCCAGTTGTCCGATTTGATTCTCCAGTGTTTTGATGGAAGCAGATTGGTTCTGAAACATAGCATCGTACTTTTTTAACTAAGTCATAACTTCTGCTATTCCTGGTTCATTTTCCTGCTCATGGCCTTTGTTCTGTTGCTGGAATCCAGTTCGTGGATAGTTCTGCTGTTGGATGTTGGTTTCTATTAAGGTCCCAAGGATGAAATCAAGCATAAAACACAAGTGAATACACAACAAAGTATGGCGGAATCATACTCACATTGAACAGATTTGATGCAACGAAGAACAAAAATTTATGCCCTCCTCCATGAAGCTCGGTAGTGGGCTGATTTCTTGTCCTCAAATTCGGCCATGGGTGAGTCTCCATTGATGCTCCAAGCTCCAAGCTTATCAAGGTGATTCCAAGCTCATGAAGTGAGTTCCCTATCACTTTTGTATGTCTCCAAGAGTGTGCTAGCAGTTAGGAATTTTGCCACAAAATTCCATAGCTCATTCTTGCCATTTTTGGTGAACCAAAACAGAAGAAAAAGGGCTGTGAAGCCGTGAGAGAGATGGAGAATAAAGAGGCTCCAAAACGTGAGCTAAAGAGAGAGAATGAAAAGTGTAAATAGGTTTTATAATTTCCAAAATTAATTAACCATTTACCATTTTTCAATTTGCAAAAAGTCAAAGGTACAAGCCTTTTAACTTTCCAACCACTTCCATCACTCACATCACTCAATCAAGTGACAACTTGTCACATCACTCAAAGTGACATTTGATTTTACGCTTGATGTGACTAATGATTTGACGCTTGATTTGACTTGCGTGCCGCACTCGAATTCAAAATGCGAATGCACTCGCAAACAATCTCGTGCTCAGGTTCGCTAATTCTAAATTAACGAATTTTCCGTTGCGACGTCATTAAATGATTACGCCTAGCGAAATCACTATTCACATCGCTAACGAATTAATTCTAAATTAACTCGCTCGCCCGAATTAAAATCTAATTTTAATTCCGCTTCGAAATCCAATTTCGTTTAATATATTGAATATATTAATTAACCGATTAATTCCAAATTAATTGTTCTCTCTCTTTAATTGATATTTTATCCCAGATAAAATATCTCCGCAATTATCCCAGATTAATTTTCTCTCATCTAATTAATCCCAGATTAATAAAGTGTGAGTCATACATCATCGGTGAATCTTCGGGAAGCGACCCATGAGATCCCCGGATATGTTGGCAGTAAATTCGGTCGTCGGACTATCCGAACACGTAAGTACCTCGTACTACGTTTATACCGATTTACAAGACAAGGTTGGCTTCTAGCAAAGCGTCATGCCTACCCAATTCTCCAGAAACATGCTTACAGGAATAAGCGATCTATATCAGGCGTAGTATACGTGGTATTGTGTATGTCGATCCAGTATCGGATGATCACGTGCTAGGCCTGAGGCTGGAATTGTGTCTACCCCGTACGAAGCACATGTCGGATGTCTGGTAACTAGTCTCTATAATCGGATATACATGACCTTGTCATAATATTCTGATAGCTGCAGCATTTAAGATAACCAGTCCCGTATCCTATGTAACCATCATCTCCACTATGACTGGAGTGATACTTTCGTCTTGACATCACACCCAACACACTACAATTCTCAATATACCCAGCATTGGCATACACAGAACCTGTTAAAGTCCTGGATGACCGCAACCAAAGTATATTGATTGTCGCAAGTATTAGCAGTGCAAGTCTCAGGTTAAGACCAAATACACCTACCCTGATTTCGGACTTCCATAGACACATAGTCATACTACCAATGGAATTCCGAGGGGGTCTATCCATAGCAAAGATGTTTCCCGTACCATCGGTAAAACACAACCTCCTATTACACTTGCATGAGTATCATATACCCAAATATATTAGAACTATGTTGTTGTACCCTCACAACGCGCACAAGTGTAATACTAGTCTTTTACGCATTTATTGATGTCCAATCTCGACAATGCTCTGACTAGGGATATTTAATGATTTATCCTTTGTGGACTGATACTGTCTCATATAATTCTCAATCCAGGAACAAATCATATGGACCTCCTATCATTTATACATCTAGGTGATCTAATCACAAATGATAAGAGTGCAATCTCCTTTGTCACATAGTTAATTTGTACAACAACACCATGATCTGTACAAATAGTGATGTTATGGGTCATAATTGTCCAACAATCTCCCACTTGGCCTATAGCCAGTCACTCGAGTGCTTGACACCCGAACTATGTACGGTTGGCTCAAACTGCTGAGAAAAGGCTTTCGTCAGCGAATTTTCATGATTTATCATCTGTTGCGATTTATTCGATCATCACATCGCCACGATGTATGATCCGAACGAATCAGATGAATATCGAAGTATTTATCTGGATCGTTGATGAGACCATTAATTCTTTAGCCTGTGCTCAAGCCTAGCTCAGCTGCTAACAGAATTATATCTAATCTAATTAGATTTATTATCGACCCAGAAGGCTTCTATTGCTGCCTCAGCTGCAGCAATAACCTGCATTTGTTGTTTATTCGGTAACAGTATCTTTCTTGGAAGATTTCCAGCTCACTGTTCCGTTATTCAAACTTTGTAGTACCGTTTGCGACTTATAGTCGTTTTATCGGTTTAGGAAACTTACTGTAGTGATCCTAGTCACTTCAAGTTCTCTTTCTCCACAGATTAAGACAGAATCCTCAGTTCTCTAAGATACTAACGGATGTTCTTAACATCAATACATTGACTATCACTTGGATTGGCCTGTTTGTGAATCCACATGCTCAAAGCGTATGAGACACCAGGTCGCGTACATTTTTCAATGTATGATTTCTCGCAGAGTTTTCTCGAAAGCCAAGCTTTCGCCGATTGTTTGTTATGGGAATATCATGTTGGACAATTATGACCCATAGCGTCACTATTTGTACAGATCATAGTGTTGTTGTACAAATTAACTATGTGACAAAGAAGACTGCACTCTTATCATTTGTGATTAGATCACCTAGATATATAAATGATGAGAGGTCCCTATGATTTGTTCCTGGACAGAGAATGATATGAGACAGTATCAGTCCACGAAGGATAAATCATTAAATATCCCTAGTCAGAGTATTATCGAGATTGGACATCGATAAATACGTAAAAGACTAGTATTGCACTTGTGCGCGTTTGTGAGGGCACAACGGCATAGTTCTCATATATTTGGGTATAGGATACTCATGCAAGTGTAATAGGAGGTTGTGTTTTACCGATGGTACCGGAAACAGCTTCGTTCTGGATAGACCCCCCGCGGAATCCCATTGGTAGTATGACTATGTGTCTATGGGAGTCTGCAATCAGGGTAGGTGTATTTAGTCTTAACCTGAGACTTGCACCGCTAATACATACGACAATCAATATACTTTAGTTGAGGTCCTCCAGGGCTTTAACCGGTTCTGTGTACTCCGATACTGGGTATATTGGGAATCGTAGTGTGTTGGGTGTGATGTCAAGACGGAAGTATCACTCTAGTCATAGTGGAGATGATGGTCACGTAGGATACGGAACTCGTTCTCTTAAATGCTCGAGCTATCGGGATATTATGACTAGGTCATGTATATCCGATTATAGAGACTAGTTACCAGACATCCGATATGTGCTTCGTACGGGGCAGACACAATTCCAGCCCAAGGCCTTGCACGTGATTATCCGATACTGGACAGAAATCGCAATATTACGATATACTACGCTTGATATAGATCACATATTCCTATAAGGATATTTCTGGAGAATTGGGTAGGCATGGCGCTTTGCTAGAAGCCAACCTTGTCTTGTAAATCGGTACAAACGTAGTACGAGGTACTTACATGTTCGGATAGTCCGACGACCGAATTTACTGCCAACATATCCGAGGATCTCATTGATCGCTTCCCAAAGATTCACCGATGACGTATGACTCGCACTTTATTAATCTGGGATTAATTCGATGAGAGAGAAAATTAATCTGGAATTAATTACAGAGATATTTTATCTGGGTTAAAATTTTAATTAAAGAGAGAGAACGATTAATTTGGAATTAATCGATAAATTAATATATTCGATATATTAAACGAAATTGGATTTCGACGCGGAATTAAAATTAGATTTTAATTCGGGCGACGTGAATAGTGATTTCGCTAGGCGTAATCATTTAATTACGACGCGACGGAAAATTCGTTAATTTGGAATTAGCGAACCCGAGCCCGAAAGTGATTGTGAGCGCATTCGCATTTCGAATTCGAGCGCGGCACGCAAGTCGCATCAAGCGTCAAATCGCTAGTCACATCAATCGTCAAATCACTTGTCACTTTGAGTGATGTGACATGACATGTATTCACTTTATTAAAGTGACTTGATGTGAATAGTGATGTGATTGAAAATCACTTTTTGCTTTTTGACTTTTTGATAAAAAGAAAATGCTTTATGTATTTGTTTTGTTTTTTGAAAATAAAATAAATATATATATATATATATATATTACATTTTCTTTTATCATTTAACCTCTCTCTCTCCTTAAAACGTTTTAGGGTTTTGGAGCCAAAATCTCCTTCTCTCTCTCACACGGTCTTGGACCGATTTTCTTCATTTTTTTTTCTGGTTTGATCGAACTAAATGGAGAAGTTTATGATCTTGTTGCAAGATCTATGTGCTAGCACACTCATGGAGGAATACCGAGGTGATAGGGAAGTGTTTCCATGAGCATGGAAAAGCTTGAAGCTTGGAGCTTCAATGGTGATGACTATGGCCGAATCTTGGACCATCAAGGAGCAGCAAAACCGAGCCACTCACTGCCTTGGAGAGCCATTGCCGTGACCTTGAAGAGGAGCAAGAATCTTGTGTTGTTTGGTGCATCAAATCCAATCATTGTGAGTATATGTTTCCGCCATTATTCCTTGATGTATTCATGCGTTTTTGTGCTTGAATTGGATGATTCTTGGGACCTTATAAGAACTCAACAATGGTATCTATGAGCTTACTTCAAGCATGAAAAAGTAGGGTTTAAAATTGGGTAAACTCAATTTGAGCATCAAATGGGCAAATTGTTTGTTATAGTATGCTTGAATGAGGTTGAATTGATGTTGTGTATGTTCAATTTCATGAAATTTGGTTGGATCCATTTTTCCCCAAATTTTGGGCATGGCAAATTGGGTAAAATCAATTGAACATGATTTGGTTGAATTGATTGATTAAGTATGCTTGTATGTTGATTAATTGAAGTTGTGTATGTTCAATTTCATGAAATTGGATTGGATCCATTTTTCCCCAAATTTTGGGCATGGCCGAAAATTGAGACCCTAATATCTTGGTGAATTTTGTTTGTTTGATCATTGGATGACTTGAAACAAGTGGGTAATGTTAATTTGAAGTTCAATTGGATTGAATTTTGATTTGGAACAATTTTCCCCAAATTAAAGTATGCTGGCCGAATTCAATTGGATATAAAATCATTGGCTTTTTGTATTTTGATTCATTGGATGAGTTTAATTGATTTGGGAAATGAGGATTATGGATTCAATTTGATTGAAACCGAATCGGATTGAAAAACCCCTAATTGCAGAGACTTTAAGCATCTAAATTGGGTTTGATTTTGATAAATTATGTTGGACACTATTTAATGCAGAAATACATGATTAAGTATACTGATTGATGTTTTAGAAATATTAATTGGGTGGTTAATTGTGTATTACACTTAGGTTAATTAATTAAGGAATTTAGAATTTTATAAGTTAATTAATTGGGCTTGTTTTTGGAAATTGGGCCTTAAAGGTTGTAATTGGGCTTTTGGGTTGGTTGTACCAAGTTAGGTTTAGGCCAATTTGGTTGGATCCAATTGGGCCCAAAACCACATCCATAAAGTCCAATTATGACTTAATGGACCTTAATTATTTAATTGGGCCTAATGAGCCAAAATTAATTTAAAGGCTTATGGGGTAAATCCCGGATTGGATTTTGGTTTCGGTTGGTTACGAGTTGACCAAAATTCCACGCCTTAAGAATTAATTAAAAGCCCATTAGACTTTAATTAAATAAACATTAGATGTTTATCGGGCTTTGAGACCCGTAACGATTGAATTTGGAATTTAAATCGTATAGGTTCGTTAATAAAAGTGTAATATTTAATTTGGAATTAAATAGAGAATTAGAATTAATTGCGTATTAAATTGGAATTTAATTATGTAGTTTAATTTAATTCGAGAATTCGTACTTTGAGTACTTATTCGCAAAACGAGTTTGACTCGAGCAAAAATCAAATCGTTGTTTTGAACATTGGATGATCACTAATTATCAGATTAATTAATTTGATTAGATTGATTGATAACATGCTTGTATGAATACATGGTTACGATGCATGAATAATGTATATCGGATGGATATTAGTCGGGTGGGGCAATTTTGGAAATTGTGTGATAAATTTGATTTATTAATTGGACCTGCGTGTCCAGCCTTATCACCTCTATTCTCATTGTATTTCTCTTCTCACCTATTCCCCTCAATGTAAATGAGGTTTCTTTAGAAGTGTAGTGTAACGGGTATAAGTAAATACATGTGCTAGTTGGAGAGAGAAAATGAGAGATTTGATCTAGGATCAATGTAAAGTATCCATCGGCATATCATTATTATTTTATTTCATATGCGCTTTATTATGTGTTTAAAATGCATGTTTAAGGGTGTATGATGATGAGACCTTAACAAAGATAATAAATTGGTTGCCAATTTGCACGCGAAAAACCATCGCTCAATATTAAGCGTTTTTCCTTCCATTGAGTGATTCTCACTCAAGATCCTAGACGGCATTGGTTTGTTGGCCAAAGTCAAGGCCTTTGTCTGTCGAATATGTGTTTGAATCACGAAGGCTTTGTTCCATATCAGTGTCTTGTCCAAGTTGTGGTTTGTTGGCCAAAGTCAAGACCACTTCTTGTCTATCGACATTGATTACGAAGCTTTCCATGGTCAATGGGTCGCGCTTGACTGGATCACTAAGTTGTTGTGCCAAAGCCAAGGCTTAGTAGATTCAGAGGAAAAAGGTTAGGTAATACATTGGATGTATTGGCATATATAAGATATATGTTTCGGACTTTGATGCACCTACCGGATCTAGGAATTGGATTAGATCCAATTGATCTTAGAGATCTACCTAGTTAATTATCATACAAGTTGTTGGCCAAAGTCAAGATTGTGTGATATTTAACGGGATCCTAGCCCAGTAGGAAACACGGTTTCCCGAGTACTCGACAGAGGGTTAGAGGCTCGCCGAAAAATAGTGGGAGGCAAGAGTTGAATTTGCAATACTCGTTCAATTACTCGCCAACGCGCTCATTCAAATTATTTCGTCGTTAGATTAAATGTTAGTTGGACTAATATTTAATTGTTGTTTTTAAGCAATTGGACTGTATATAGTTGATTATATATAATTGGATTATATTAATCAATATATTTGAATTAATTAATTTCGATTTACAGTTGATTTTATAATTAGATTATAGTAATCAATGTAATTGAGGTTAATTAATTTAAATGATATTTGATTATTTAGTTGGACTATTATAATCATTATAATAAATAGTACCACAACTCGTTGATTAAATAGTTGGACTATTAGAATCAAGAAATAAATGAAAGATTAGTGTTTAAAACATAATCCTGGGTGAAAATGTATTTAAAGACTTTAATTTTCTAATTGGGAATAAAATTTCAGGATGGTCCTGGAAAATAATAAGTTACTTTATTTGATATAAAAATACGTATTATGCCTAAGACCCGGAGTTAAGCAAATAAGTGGAACATGATATTTGGAATATTCATGTAATGATAACTTTAGTGCTTAATCCATTATACTTGTCATATAGACTCCTTGATTTCTTTATCAGAACTAAGGATTAGATTCTTAAAGTATGATACTAAAATTGAAGGATCTTCATAAATCTAAAATTAGATTTTAGAAGTAAAAATTGCAATTGATAATTCTTGAAGAATTAATGACTAATCTCAATGAGATAAAGTCAAAGTTTGCAATTAGGCAAGTAGCGCAAGGCGCACCTTACTTCGATATTCTAGAAACCGAGGCTTGGCCAAAGGCTTCTAGAATGTTGAAAAGGTCAAAGGCAAAATAATTTATCTTCTAGGAAGATAAAAGGACATATCCCAAGAAGGAATAGAAGACGACAAGGCTCTGACTTCAAATATGATTGTCATAATTATGTTCACAACTAGTATTAAAATTAGATTTAAGATACTTAGTGTGGTACATAAATATATATATTGATGTTCAGAATCTGTTTTGAACAGGATACTGACTTCAATTGAGATTTATCTGCGAATTGGAAACGGGACGAAAGTCGCTGTTTTAACCGTAAATACTTGAATTTAGGAACTGCCTTCGGGTTAGTACTTAAATTAAAAACTTGTTATAATGTAACTAGTTTGACTAGATACATTATCTCTATATCAGTGTTTAACCCGCTGCGGGGTGAACCTTTATGTTCTAGAACACTAAAGTTTTTTTATATAAAGATGATATTGAGATAAACACATTAGATGTGAATAACAGAATTTATATTTTGAATATAAATAATATCTCAAATATATAACATGACAAATAAATAGCTCAAAATGATTTGATCAATTAGAAACTTAAATGTGGCATAGTTTCACGGACACTATTAAACAAGAGTCGTATATCCACACTTTCGAAGAGTGGGTACTAGGACTAATTTGATTCCATTCAAAATAAAAGTCTACGAATCTAGTTTATTGGGCAAAGTGGCTAAAACACTATTTACTTGGTAAAAGTGCCAATGCCACCGATCTGTTAGCCCTAGTTCATAGTGAAGCAGTGGGGCCCATGTCTAGCTAGGCTAGATGTGGATATGAATATTTCGTGACCTTTACGGATGTAGCATCGCGTTATGGTTGGGTGTTTCTTTTGAAGAACACAAATCGAAAACTTTCACAGTTTCGACACAAAATAGACAAACAGATCGGGTAAAGTATTAAACCATCACGGTGACACCGTAATGGAAAATACTTAAGCAATAGAGTTTCTAATATACTTGAAAGAGTATAGTATTCTTTCAAATGAGGACTCCTCACGGAACACGTCAATTTGACGGTGTGTCCGAATGGATTAACCGAATTTTGTTAGACATGATAAGGTTAATCACGAGTCGCTCTGAGCTACCATTTCCTTCAACGGATAAACTTTAACCAGTGCAAGAATTTTATTTGAATAAGTTTCCATAATAATCTGTTTGACATATATCATATTAGATATGAACCGGAAAAGAAACCGGGTTTCACATTCCTGAATATTTGGGAATGCTAGGCATATGTTGGATGATACCAAACTAAAACCCGATAGGATAAGTGCCAATTGTAGGTCATCATAGGGATACCATAAGTATTGTACTTATACTCCTCACATGAGAACAATTAGATTGTTGCTCACCATGCAGTTTTCCTAAGAGGAATACCGATATACAGTGGTAAGTGGGAGGATAGTATAACTCGATGAAAATCAGAGTAATAATGTTCAAGGCACCGAATCTTAATGGAACATAAATAATTCATCAAGGATGAAACTATATCATTACTCTTCGAATACACAAGAACCGCGTAGGTCAGATAGAGTCAGAAAACAACCGGGGGGTATGGGTTTCTGATCTCGGCTCATAAAGATGTCTATCTTATTGAGGAATACCAACTGACTACGTATGAGGAAGTGATACAAGGTATCAACTCCCTAATTATGGCAAAGTGCCATGAATCCGAATTGGATTCCATGTATATCAACTATGTTTGGATACTAGTTGATGTACCTCAAGGCATTGTGCCTATTGGTACTATAAGTCTTCAAGGAAGACATACATGGATGGCAACATACCAACGTACTAAGCTAGGCTTGCAGCGAAAAGGTAAAGTTATCAACATTGTGTTGATTGCGACGAAACCTTTTACCTGTTGCCATGGTAAATCCGTTTGGATAATGCTTGCTGATGCCCATGTTTCATTCATGAAATGTGGCAGCTGAATGCCAAACCCGCTTTCCTTAACGGAAACCTTTCGGAGGATGTTTACAATATCCTGTTGGTTTTGTCGAACCATAACAAGCAAACTAGGTTTGCAGGTTATTCGATCCATAGATGGATTGAAGCAAGCATTGAGTGCTTAAAATTATCGTTTTGATGTAATCATAATGGTGTATGATTTAATTCAAAAACGAAAATAATTCTTGTGTATATAAGGAGGTTAGTGGGAGCGCACTGACAGTGAATGTCCCTGAGTGTGATGATATATCATTTCTTGGAAATGATATTCCCATAAATAATCGGTGAAACTTGGCTTTCATTATAACGACTATGAGTCGTAACAACGGTACAATAAAAACGTAGAATAACGGTACAGTGAACTGGAATCTTCAAGCAAGATACTGTTACCAAATAAACAACAAATACAGATTATTTTTGCAGCTGAGGCAGCAATAGAAGTCTTATAGGGTCGATAATATCTAATTGGATTAGATTTAGTTCTGTTAGCAGCTGAGCTAGGCGTCAGCACATGCTAAAGAATTAATGGTCTCATCAACGATCGAGATAAATACTTCGACTCGTACATCATGGCGATGTGATGATCGAATAAATCGCATCAGATGATATATCATGCAAATCCGCTGACGAAAGCCTTTTCTCAGCAGTTTGAGCCAACTGTACATAGTTCAGGTGTCAGACACTCGAGTGACTGGCTATAGGCCAAATGGGAGATTGTTGGACAATTATGACCAATTGTCACTATTTGTACAGATCACAGTGTTGTTGTACAAATTAACTATGTGACAAAGGAGATTGCACTCTTATCATTTGTGATTAGATCACCTAGATATATAAATGATGAGAGGTCCCTATGATTTGTTCCTGGACAGAGAATTATATGAGACAGTATCAGTCCACTAAGGATAAATCATTAAATATCCCTAGTCAGAGTATTATCGAGATTGGACATCGATAAATACGTAAAAGACTAGTATTGCACACTTGTGCGCGTTCGTGAGGGCACAACGGCATAGTTCTCATATATTTGGGTATAGGATACTCATGCAAGTGTAATAGGAGGTTGTGTTTTTACCGATGGTACCGGAAACAGCTTCGATCTGGATAGACCCCCGCGGAATCCCATTGGTAGTATGACTATGTGTCTATGGGAGTCTGCAATCAGGGTAGTGTATTTAGTCTTAACTGAGACTTGCACCGCTAATACATACGACAATCAATATACTTTAGTTGAGGTCTCGTCCAGGGCTTTAACCGGTTCTGTGTACTCCGATACTGGGTATATTGGGAAACGTAGTGGTTGGGTGTGATGTCAAGACGGAAGTATCACTCCAGTCATAGTGGAGATGATGGTCACGTAGGATACGGAACTCGTTCTCTTAATGTTCGAGCTATCGGGATATTATGACTAGGTCATGTATATCCGATTATAGAGACTAGTTACCAGAGATCCGATATGTGCTTCGTAGGGCAGACACAATTCCAGCCCCAGGCCTGCCACGTGATTATCCGATACTGGACAGAAATATGCAATACTACGATATACTACGCTTGATATAGATCACATATTCCTATAAGGATATTTCTGGAGAATTGGGTAGGCATGGCGCTTTGCTAGAAGCCAACCTTGTCTTGTAAATCGGTACAAACGTAGTACGAGGTACTTACGTGTTCGGATAGTCCGACGACCGAATTTACTGCCAACATATCCGGGGATCTCATGGGTCGCTTCCCAAAGATTCACCGATGACGTATGACTCGCACTTTATTAATCTGGGATTAATTCGATGAGAGAGAAAATTAATCGAATTAATTACAGAGATATTTTATTGGGATAAAATATTAATTAAAGAGAGAGAATGATTAATTTGGAATTAATCGATAAATAAATAATTCGATATATATAAACGAAATTGGATTTCGACGCGGAATTAAAATTAGATTTAATTCGGGCGAACGAATTAATTTAGAATTAATTCATTAGCGATGTGAATAGTGATTTCGCTAGGCGTAATCATTTAATTATGACGCGACGGAAAATTCGTTAATTTGGAATTAGCGAACCCGAGCCCGAAAGTGATTGTGAGCGCATTCGCATTTCGAATTCGAGCGCGGCACGCAAGTCGCATCAAGCGTCAAATCGCTAGTCGCATCAATCGTCAAATCACTTGTCACTTTGAGTGATGTGACATGACATGTAGTCACTTTATTAAGTGACTTGATGTGAATAGTGATGTGATTGAAAATCACTTTTTGCTTTTTGACTTTTTGATAAAAGGAAAATGCTTTATGTATTTGTTTTGTTTTTTGAAAATAAAATAAATATAATATATTACATTTTCTTTTATCATTTAACTTCTCTCTCTCCTTAAAAAACGTTTTAGGGTTTTGGAGCCAAAATCTCTTCTCTCTCTCACACGGTCTTGGACCGATTTCTTTATTTTTTTTTCTGGTTTGATGCGTTGGAGGTCCCATTTCACCCAACCCAATAGCAGTGAACCGCTTTCAGGCAGGAAGAGAGGACCGGAACCCAAAGATGCCAAACTGGCTTCGCAAGCCATTTCACTTCGCCTTCGCTAGCGCTATTTGTTCTAGCGCGAGAGAAGTTTATGATCGTTGCAAGATCTATGTGCTAGCACACTCATGGAGGAATACCGATGTGATAGGAAGTGTTTCCATGAGCATGAAAAAGCTTGAAGCTTGAAGAGCTTCAATGGTTGATGACTATGGCCGAATCTTGGACCATCAATGAGCAGTAAAACTGAGCCACTCACTGCCTTGGAGAGCCTTGTCGTGACCTTGAAGAGGAAGCAAGAAGCTTGTGTTGTTTGGTGCCATCAAATCC
>SKCR01011501.1:0-70285 GCA_019454045.1 Zanthoxylum bungeanum | reverse complement strand
ATATCCCGATAGCTGCAGCATTTAAGAGAACCACTCCCGTATCCTACGTCACCATCATCTCCACTATGACTGGAGTGACACTTTCGTCTTGACATCACACCCAACACACTACGATTCTCAATATACCCAGCATAGGCGTACAGAGAACCGGTTAAAGCCCTGGACGACCTCAACCAAAGTATATTGATTGTCGTAAGTATTAGCGGTGCAAGTCTCAGGTTAACACCAAATACACCTACCCTGATGTCGGACTCCCATAGACACACAGTCATACTACCAATGGGATTCCGAGGGGGTCTATCTAGAGCGAAGCTGTTCCCGTACCATCGGTGAAACACAACCTCCTATTACACTTGCATGAGTATCATATACCCAAATATATAAGAACTATGTCGTTGTGCCCTCACAACGAGCACAAGTGTAATACTAGTCTTTTACGTATTTATCGATGTCCAATCTCGATAATACTCTGATTAGGGATATTTAATGATTTATCCTTCTTGGACTGATACTGTCTCATATCATTCTCCGTCTAGGAACAAATCATAGGGATCTCCTATCATTTATATATCTAGATGATCTAATCACAAATGATAAGAGAGCAATCTCATTTGTCACATAGTTAATTTGTACAACAACACCATGATCTGTACAAATAGTGACGCTATGGGTCATAATTGTCCAAAAATCTCCCACTTGGCCTATAGCCAGTCACTCTAGTGTCTACCACCCGAACTATGTCGGTTGGCTCAAACTGTTGAGAAATGCTTTCGTCAGCGGATTTGCATGATTATCGTCTGATGTGATTTATTCGATCATCATATCGCCATGATGTATGATCCGAACGAATCAGATGAATATCGAAGTATATATCTGGATCGTTGATGAGACCATTAATTCTTTAGCATGTGCTGACGCCTAGCTCAGCTGTTAACAGAATTAGATTTGTTATTGATGAGTGGTAAATCTATCATTATTTCCCACTCATTTAACATAATATTTTTTATAGTTTCTTGAGCTTTGTGAATATTTTGATGTATTTTGTGTTATTTTGTAGATAAATAAAGTTTCAGGACATTCTGGAGTGATTTGGAGCAAAACAGTAAAAATTGGGAAAATGGGTATTTTGGTAATTTGTCCGCGTCGCGACGCCAAGACGTCTAAAGTGCGCCGGACATGCTAACGTGCGCCGAGGGACACGTGTCAGAATCTGAGAAAATGGACTTGCTAACATGCGCCTACCTTGCTAACGTGCGCCTTGCCACGTGTCATCATCACAGAAGATCAGCTAAAATGCGCCGTCTACCACGTGTCGAAATCTCATTGGACCAAAGCAAGCGTGTGACACGTGTCGAGTTTTCATTAGACCGAATCACCGGCGACTCACATGCTGCCATGTGTTAATCTCTCATTGGACCAATCCTAAACGCGTGCCACGTGTCAGATGTTCATTAGACCGATAGCTTAGCCAATCACCGTCTGCCACGTGTCATCTTCCCATTGCACCACCTTTACCGCGTGACACGTGTCATCACGAGATTATGCCGACAATGCACGTGGTCAACCCGCGTGGACCAAAGTAAACAGGTCCAGCGTCGCTACACTGAAGCCCTTGGCGTCGCGACGCTGGACGCAAAAATTGTCTATAAATTGAGGTCGAGATTTCAGTTTTAGTTGAACTATTCTCTCTCATTTCTTTGATGTAAATATGAAGTTTCTCTCTCTAATTTCTTTTAATTTAAATTTTGTAATTAATTTTTAATTACATTCTGTAATAGTAATTACTTTCTGTAATAGTAATAGTAATTTATCTTGTTTTTACTGTTTCAGTTTTACTATTCAACCATGATGAGTGTAGACAACAGAACCTGGGCGACGCTGTTTCTAGGCTGGGGGCCTAGTTGGGAAGTACAAAATAACATGGAGTCGCCACCCGGTGTGAACCGGGACAAAGATTTAAGGTCGCACTCACCCCTCGCAAGGGAAGACCTCAAACCGTTGGGTTCGGAATGGTCCCTTACTTATGTCACTTGTGATGATATAATTTGTGCAATAAACTAACCGAATCTATTCATCATTCATGCTCAAGAGTACTTAGATCTAACATGCTTTCATCTAAATAATTTCACGCAATGTAACACAACAAGCCTATTGAACCATTAAACAAAGTAAACAAATAAACAATTAAACATAAACATAAACTAAACAAAGCATCATGCATAAAGAATAAAGAAACAACATGCCTAAATAACATAATCATGCTTCGAACATTAAATAATAAACTAAATTAAATCATGCTTTAAATAATAAACATATAACCTAAAGACCATAACATGCTCAAATACAAATTAGGATGAGACGAGATGCGTGTATCTTAAGTGGTACGTGGCATTGTATCCCGAGTGCAGACCATACTACCGTCCATTCGGAGTCGGCTATGGAATTTACGTCCGGGTTTCCATCCGATATACCACAAAAGAGAACACATATCCCGCTCATCCAACAATCACATCATGCTTCAAACGACTCTCATGCAATTATATATCAAAATAAATAAAACAACAATAAAGAAGATAAGTAGAATGGGGCCCTCAGGTCTAACCTCTTTTGTCGTCTAAGAAAGGGCGTTACACGTCCGTTGGAAGGGTGAATGATCCGCTACTCTTTTAGTTCACCAACTCAACGTCTTTCCTTGATGTTTTGCTGTTCGGGATGCTGTTTCAAGTCCGTTTCGCGGCTGCTTCGCTGCTACGTTTCAAGTCACTGTCTTGATGGTTTAGCGGACTGTTTTAGGTGATTTTGAAGGCTTAAGGAGGTGCGTTTGTGAGGATTTTTTAGGGAAACTTTATGGAGGTTTTGGGGATGGTGTTTAGGTGATTTTAGGACGGTTTTGGGGGCTAAGGACGCAACAAAAACCGACCAGAACAGAAGGTGAACTGCGGCAGTTCACAGGTGCAGTGGGGTGTTTTCAGGGACTGTTTTGGGGCTGCGAATGGGGCTGTGTTTGGAGGGTGTTTAGTGCGACTTTAGGGCTGTGAATACGGTTTATTTGAGGGTGTTTTAAGGCTGTGAATGGGGGCTGGAACTCGGCAATGGAGGGTTAAGTTTAGGGCTTGGGCGTGAAGGGTGTTGATGATGGAGGGAAGATGCAGCAATGGAGGCTATTGGATCTTAAAGGTGCGGCAATGGAGGCTTCAGGGGGATGCTTGGGCGTGCAATGGAGGCTTAATAGAATGCTTTAGGCGTGTGAGAGAGGTGTATGAGCTAGGGTTGTGAATGGGGGTGAAGGTCTCTTTTTATAGGCAAATGAGAGAAGACTTTCCTAATCCGACTAGGAGTAGGATTTCTATTGATGGTGACATCTCCTTAATAAGGAATAAATCTCCTATTTAAGATTGTGATTGGATTTGATTAGGAAAAGGATCTAGGAGATTTCCTCTAATTAGGAATGGATTTTATTTGATTTTAGCATGTGATAAATGTGCATTTACCTATTTAGAGAGGGTATGGGCGTGAATGTGGGTCTAATGGGCGTGGGTTTTGGTCCATGGGTAGGCTTGGGTATTATGGGTTTGATTTGGGTTTGGTAAGTGGTTTATGTGGGTTTTGGGCCTAAGATAAGCTTTGAAACGGAAGTCCAACAAGCCACCGAAGCCAAACAACGAGTTTAAATCCAACAAAAATTCCATTTTCCAACTTTACCCTTCCAACGTCCGTTTCCCGCGACTTTCATGACCTAAGAGGTAGTTGCCTCCATACGAGACTCATCATTGGGCTAATGTGTAAAAATGCAATGCCTACAGTCGCCTCCACTTTGATGGGACTTGTGCAGTGTGTGACAATGACAATCCTATCAAAGTACATGCAATGCATTTTCACTTACCTGGCTCACCAGCTGCCCCTGGTATGCCTTCTGTGCTGAGTTGATAGTGCTAAACCCCATACCTAGGGTGTCGCGGTAGTCCACAATGCCAAACTTGGCGTGCTAAACCACATACCTAGGGTGTCGCGGTAGTCCACGGTAGTCCACATATTCCTCGATAATCCACATAGTCCACATACTCCACAGTAGTCCACGGTAGTCCACATAGTCCACATACTCTACGGTAGTCCACGGTAGTCCACATAGTCCACATATTCCTCGGTATTCCTCGGTAGTCCACATAGTCCACATACTCCACGGTAGTCCACATAGTCCACATATTCCTCGGTAGTCCACGGTAGTCCACATAGTCCACATACTCCACGGTAGTCCACATAGTCCACATACTCCACGCTAGTCCACATACTCCTCGGTAGTCCACGGTAGTCCACATACTCCTCGGTAGTCCATATAGTCCACAAACTCTTCGGTAGTCCACAATTGTCCACATACTCCTCGGTAGTCCACAGTAGTCCACATACTCCACATGTCGTACCTGGCGGCTAACCCCGTACCTAGGGCGTCGCTGTGGTCTGAATGCTAACCTCGTACCTAGGGTGTCGCGGTGACGTCTCCATACCTAGAGAGCCACAAATGTCTGAGTGCTAACCCCGTACTTAGGGTGTCGCAGTGACGCCTCCGTACCTAGAGTGCCACAAATGTCTGAGTGCTAACCCCGTACCTAGGGTGTCGCGGTGACGTCTCTGTACCTAGAGAGCCACAAATGTCTGAATGCTAACCCCGTACCTAGGGTGTTGCAGCTGTGATATCTCCATGTCCGGAGTGCCGTACCTGGCTGAACTGATCTGATATCTCCATACCCAGAGTGCCGTACCTGGCTGAACTGATATCTCCATACCCGGAGTGCCGTACCTGGCTGATCTGATATCTCCATACCCGGAGTGCCGTACCTGGCTGAAACTGATTTGAACCAATGTGGGCCACGCCCCCGGAATGCCATTCTCGGCAGAAACTAAAACTGATGTCAATGTGGGCCTCGCCCCCAGAATGTCATTCTCGGCAGAAACTGAAACTGATGTCAATGATTCCACTCAGCGTATTGCAATTCCTCTCACGAGATCATCTCTAATAATTGGATATATTTTCGTCCTCAACGAATGCTTGATGTCAAAGCCAGATAATCTTCAAAGTACTCGATATGCTCAACTCCGATCGTCTGAATAGGTGATCCAAACTAGACTCCTAGTGTGTGTGTGCCAAGGATCTTTCACAGCTTATTCCTTAAGCAAGCCAACTCGATAATTTCGCTTCGGAGAATCGGACCAGTGGGTCTAACCAACCTGAATGTCTTAATCACATTCTGTGATTACTTCAGCATATTTAACATGATATGGTCTTCTGTATTGCACTCTTGTCTCTTTCTTTTCATTCGGAACTCTCTCTTTTTTTTTTTTTTTTTTGCTTTTCTCTCTCTTTTTTTTCTTTTTTCTCTTTTTCTGACACACCTACCCTTTAAGGTAGCATTTCTCCTCATGGTGGTCCTAATACTCGCCCATGGGTAGCTTCACGCTTATCGGTTATAGGCGGTCTTTTTCTTTTCTTTTCTTGCAGAGACATTTCTGTTATTTCTGACCATATCATGTATCATAGCGTCCGTAATCCAGGGTGGACATCCAGGCAAACGGTCATTCACCGATCCTCTGTCTCTTCAGCTAATCATCTCATCAACCACTCAGGCTTCCATTGTTGAGATCCCGTATTCAGGTGCTTTATGAGTCTAGTCAAGATCAATCTATTCAGCATACCGGCGAAGAACACTTCCAGCACTCATCGTTTCTAAGGCTTCTACCTATAGCACACAATGTCATCACCGGACATATATCAAATTACCAAAGACTTCTTTCTCTCTCTTTTTTTTTTTTTTTTACTCACTCACTCATTCAAAGGAATTCTTCCTTCTCTGCTGCCGACACTGTGGGCTTCGCCCCCGGGATCCATTCCCCAAATCTCAAGCTGAAAGCGGGCCTTAACCCTCAATTCACTATCTGAACCTTAACACTGATGTGGACCTCAGCCCCGGGATTTCTACCCAAACTCAATACAGTGCTTTCGCTGTTTCTGATTGGTTTATCTCTGTCGCTTTCATTTTTCTTTCTTCAAAACCTGTGAATACAAAACACAAAACACAAAACACGAAAACAAAAAGAATGCAATAGTGGGTTATATGTATGCATGGATGCATGATTTTTCTTTATCCTGTTGGGTTAGGTCTTCTGCAGGTGACCATCCAGTCTTCTGCCCCTCAGGCAAAATACAACTTCAATCTGTCAACATTGATCGGCTCGGTGAACTCGTTCCCTTCCAAGTCCGACAGTCTCACTGCTCGATTTCACATTACCTTCTGAACAATGTATGGTCCTTCCCAATTTGGTCTGAACTTCCCTCTTGGGTCTGTCGTCGACGGCTTCGACTGCTTAAGTACCAGATCACCTTTCTTGATATTGGTAGGACGCACCTTCTTATTAAATGCTCGGGCCAACCGCTTCTGATATATCTACATGTGATGCAAGGACTTCATCCTCTTCTCATCCATCAATGCTAACTGCTCAAACCTCTGCGAGGTCCATTCTTGTTCAGGTAACTCCGCTTCTGCTAATACCCGCATGGACTGTATTTCAACTTCCACCGGCAATACCGCTTCCATTCCGTAGACCAAAGAATAAGGCGTAGCTCCTGTCGCCGTTCTCACAGATGTTCTGTACCCCCACAGGGCATACGGCAGCTTATCAGCCCAGTCTTTGTAATTCTCCGTCATCTTCGCCAGAATCGTCTTTATTGTCTTGTTGGCTGCCTCAACTGCTCCATTAGCCTGCGGCCTGTATGGTGAAGACTTATGATGACCTATCCCGTACCTCTGTAACATCGCCTTGGTCTCTCCCTGAAACTGGACTCCATTGTCCGTAACCACGTGATGCGGCATACCGTACCGGCATATGAGATTCTGGGCTATGAACTTAGCCATTTGTTTTGCCGTGACATTACGGAATGACTCGGCTTCTACCCATTTCGAGAAGTAGTCCACTGCTACCACTATAAGCGATGTCCGTTTGACGCATTCGGCCGAATCTCTCCGATCATATCAATTCCCCATGCTGAGAAAGGCCACGGTTCTGACAACCCGTGCAATTCTGTATACGGCAAATGATTCAAATTCCCATGCGCTTGACAATCATGACAGTGCCTTACCAGCTTCGCGCAGTCGGCTTCCATGGTTGACCAGTAAAAGCCTTGTCTCACAATCTTGCGGGACAAGTTCAATCCGTTCATATGCGGTCCACAGACGCCAGCATGCACTTCATCCATTATCTTCTGAGCTTCTTCCTCTCTCAAGCATTTCAGCTGAACACCGTTCGCCTGCCTTTTGTAGAGTTCTCCCTTCAGACTCACATATTGAGCAGCCAACTTCTGAATGGCGATTCTGTCTTTTCTACTCGCGTCCTCTGGGTATTCCCAATGTTCCAGGTACCTCTGGATGTCATAATACCACGGTCTTCCGTCATCGACCTCTACTCCCAAGATCCTCTCTATCTCATAAACCGGTTTGCTGGCCGTTGTCAACATAAGTGGTCTCATCACCAATTTCTCTGGATTCTCCCAGGTTGCGGCTAGCGTTGCCAATGCATCTGCCATCTGATTTTCTTCCCGAGGCAAGTGCTGGAATTTGCAGTTAGGGATAGCATGTGCTAGGTTTCTGAGGTGGAATAAGTATGGCTTCAACCGTTCTTCTTTTAACTCCCATTCTCCTTGCATCTGTCGGATCACCAACATTGAATCTCCGTAAACATCTACGTTCGTAGCTCTCAAGGCTATTAATGCAGTCAAGCCGAATGCACATGTTTCATACTCAGCCATATTGTTAGTTACCCTGAACGTCAACCTCTTGGCCATAGGCAAAGTCTCTCCCCCAGGGGTTACTATTACAATACCGATTCCGGCTCCTTGCAGTTCACTGCTCCGTCAAAATACATCTTCCATCCTTGGACTGCTATAGCTTGGATTTCTTCGTCGGGGAATTCAAACTTGTACTGATCCCCTTCAACAGGTTGCAAGGCTAGGAATTCTGCCACGGCTCGCCCTTTGATTACCTTTGAAGTGAGGTACTCGATGTCAAATTCAGTCAACAGTACTAACCATCTGCCCAGCTTTCCAACTAGTGAAGGCACCGAATGTAGATACTTCAAAGGATTCTCCTTTGCGACCACTTGGATTGTAAGACTGGAAATAGTGGCGTAATTTCCTGGACACCCATACTACTGCCAGACAAATCTTCTCTACTTCCTGATAGCGAGTTTCGTACTGAAGTAGCTTCTTACTGAGGTAGTAGATGGCGTGCTCTACTCCTGTCTCATCGGCTTGTACCATCATCACCCCCAGCGCTTCGGGTTCAATAGCCAAATAAAGCACCAAAGGTCTGCCCTGTTCCAGAGGTCTCAGGACGGGAGGTTTCACCAAATATTCCCTTATTTTGTCAAATGCCTCCTAACACTGCTCGTTCCACTTTACTGGCTGGTCTTTCCTCAACAGCTTGAAGATAGGCTCACACACTGATGTCAATTTTGCAATGAACCGACTGATATACTGGATTTTCCCAAGGAATGCTCTGACTTTTTTTTTTTTAACCCAACGGGTATCAATGATGGCTTTTAAGACACAAAGGTTAACATGATGCATGTATGCATGAGATGCATGAGATGTATGCGATGCATGGAATAGATATAATTATGAAAAGAAACTTTAAACTACTTGGCCCATTATCATTTTAAAGTATTTAATCACACCATCGCGCGGTGCAAACTTGTCCCAGTTGAAAAGGCCCAACAGGTTTACACTTTACAATGATATGGATAAATGACTTCAAATGATAAGAGGCCCATTCACAAAGTGGCCCACCGGCATTTTAGAAGCTTTTGGCCCACCTGTCAAAGGACACAAACTTGCCCCAGTTTAAATGGCACAACAAGTTCATATCTTTTGACAAAAGGTCCAACTGGATCCAAATGGCGGTGGTCCAATACACAAACATAAAATAAACAACTACCGGTTCTTTCAAGGCTAAGTTTCACAAGTGGGTTCACGGGGCGCGGACAAAGGCTCTCGTTTGACGAAGGATTACCCACAACTAGGACTCCCCACTCAAGGGTTCAAGCGACCAAGTGAGTGCACCTTTTTTATACCTTACGGTACGTGCCAACGAGTTACGGTGTGTGGCTAACTGTCGAATGGATTTCCCGTTGTAGATTCCCCAGAGGGAAGGTGGAGCGAGGCTCTCTTAAGTACCCAAGCCCCTTAGGCTCTTATCGCTTGGTGTCAGGAATAAACAACGAGTCCTCCAAACTAGTATGTCACAACGAGCTACAAGTAATGATTTATCTAGGTGCCTTCACAGCTTTTCCCCGAAGGGTAGTGAGTGAAGGAAGACACCCAACCATCACCTAGCTTCAACAAAGCCTTTTATTAACCCCCTCAACCCACTATAGAAATGCTCAACTAATGCACAAACTATACACATCACAAGACATGATTTCGAGGCCAATTCTCTAATATCCCCAGTGGAGTCGCCAGACTGTAGACAACAGAACCTGGGCGACGCTGTTTCTAGGCTGGCGGCCTAGTTGGGAAGTACAAAATAACATGGAGTCGCCACCCGGTGTGAACCGGGACAAAGATTTAAGGCCGCACTCACCCCTCGCAAGGGAAGACCTCAAACCGTTGGGTTCGGAATGGTCCCTTACTTATGTCACTTGTGATGATATAATTTGTGCAATAAACTAACCGAATCTATTCATCATTCATGCTCAAGAGTACTTAGATCTAACATGCTTTCATCTAAATAATTTCACGCAATGTAACACAACAAGCCTATTGAACCATTAAACCAAAGTAAACAAATAACAATTAAAACATAAACATAAACTAAACAAAGCATCATGCATAAAGAATAAAGAAACAATGCCTAAATAACATAATCATGCTTCGAACATTAAATAATAAACTAAATTAAATCATGCTTTAAATAATAAACATATAACCTAAAGCCATAACATGCTCAAATACAAATTAGGATGAGACGAGATGCGTGTATCTTAAGTGGTACGTGGCATTGTATCCCGAGTGCAGACCATACTACCGTCCATTCGGAGTCGGCTATGGAATTTACGTCCGGGTTTCCATCCGATATACCACAAAAGAGAACACATATCCCGCTCATCCAACAATCACATCATGCTTCAAACGACTCTCATGCAATTATATATCAAAATAAATAAAACAACAATAAAGAAGATAAGTAGAATGGGGCCCTCAGGTCTAACCTCTTTTGTCGTCTAAGAAAGGGCGTTACACGTCCGTTGGAAGGGTGAATGATCCGCTACTCTTTTAGTTCACCAACTCAACGTCTTTCCTCGATGTTTTGCTGTTCGGGCTGCTGTTTCAAGTCCGTTTCGCGGCTGCTTCGCTGCTACGTTTCAAGTCACTGTCTTGATGGTTTAGCGGACTGTTTTAGGTGATTTTGAAGGTTTAAGGAGGTGCGTTTGTGAGGATTTTTTAGGGAAACTTTATGGAGGTTTTGGGGATGGTGTTTAGGTGATATTTAGGACGGTTTTGGGGGCTAAGGACGCAACAAAAACCGACCAGAACAGAAGGTGAACTGCGGCAGTTCACAGGTGCAGTGGGGTGTTTTCAGGGACTGTTTTGGGGCTGCGAATGGGGCTGTGTTTGGAGGGTGTTTAGTGCGAATTTAGGGCTGTGAATAAGGTTTATTTGAGGGTGTTTTAGGCTGTGAATGGGGGCTGGAACTCGGCAATGGAGGGTTAAGTTTAGGGCTTGGGCGTGAAGGGTGTTGATGATGGAGGGAAGATGCGGCAATGGAGGCTATTGGATCTTAAAGGTGCGGCAATGGAGGCTTCAGGGGGATGCTTGGGCGTGAATGGAGGCTTAAGAGAATGCTTTAGGCGTGTGAGAGAGGTGTATGAGCTAGGGTTGTGAATGGGGGTGAAGGTCTCTTTTTATAGGCAAATGAGAGAAGACTTTCCTAATCCGACTAGGAGTAGGATTCCTATTGATGGTGACATCTCCTTAATAAGGAATAAATCTCCTAATTTAAGATTGTGATTGGATTTGATTAGGAAAAGGATCTAGGAGATTTCCTCTAATTAGGAATGGATTTTATTTGATTTTAGCATGTGATAAATGTGCATTTACCTATTTAGAGAGGGTATGGGCGTGAATGTGGGTCTAATGGGCGTGGGTTTGGGGTCCATGGGTAGGCTTGGGTATTATGGGTTTGATTTGGGTTTGGTAAGTGGTTTATGTGGGTTTTGGGCCTAAGATAAGCTTTGAAACGGAAGTCCAACAAGCCACTGAAGCCAAACAACGAGTTTAAATCCAACAAAAATTCCATTTTCCAACTTTACCCTTCCAACGTCCGTTTCCCGCGACTTTCATGACCAAAGAGGTAGTTGCCTCCATACGAGACTCATCATTGGGCTAATGTGTAAAAATGCAATGCCTACAATGAGGTAACTTCTCCTTGCTAAGGTGAAAGGTAATTCTTTTACTGTTACTATTTAGATTAATCTCCCTTAAATATAATATATTTACTATTTAAAATTTGACTTAATAAGGATACCGCCATATTGGTCGGTTGGCTATTAAATTTAAATCGGTTTAAACCTGACTAATCCAGGATACCGCCTATATGGCTGGTTGATAATTAAATTTTCTTACCGCCTATATGGCAGGTTCATGGACAAAATCATACCGCCTTTATGGCTGGTCGGACTTAATTTGAATTAATCAGCTTACCGCCTATATGGCTGGTTGGTAATATTATCACAAGTTTATATATTATTTTATGGGAGATATCTAAAATAGTAAATAGTAAAAGTAATTCCTTTTACCTTAGCATTTTATTTTATTGTTATTTACTTTTCAGTATTTACTTTACCGCATTACTATTTCGCATTTTTACTTTATGGCTTTTACTTTTAAATTTTTACTAGCCCTAGTCATGTGTCATAACTAAGTTAGTTATCTAGGGTTGTGATGAATTTCAATATCACCGGTTTATAAGTGTTAGATTATAGTTTGGGTAATATAAAGATTTGTTTATTGAGTCTTAATCTTAATGCTTTTTATTAACTGGCCATAATAAAATTGATTAAGTAAACTTAAAATGAACTAGACATAGGGATTTTAAGTTTGAGAGCTTAGACTCAATAGCCCACGATCTTCCTTGAGGATAGATAACCCTTTAATAGATTTCCTTACGAGATAGACATATACCTGTCGGGCGGGGGTAGCCATAATTGGAACTTAAACTTAATGAATCCAGATAATTTGGTTGACATAGACATATGGTTCAATTGGGTTAAACTGGGTATTTGTGTCTGACCATCGACAGAGACTTTCACATAATTTAGTGTTCCAGGTTAATAAATTAATATATTACCCAACTATAGGATAACCACTTCATCTTTAAATAATATTGAAAAGATTCACAACCCTAGATAGTTTTTAATCTTGAATTTTCTTAAAATTTACTTTCGAACAATTTTATTTACTTGTCTTTAAATTTAGAATCGTCGCCATTTCAAATCAATCAAACAACCTGTTAGATACTAGTAATCATTTGACCTCATAAAATTAATAGCTTAGGTATTAAGTCCTCGTGGGATCGATACTTTTTATACTACTTGAACGATACATACGCTTGCGTTATACGTGTTTGTTTACGCCGATCAATTATCGACCCAAATGGCTTCTATTGCTGCCTCAGCTGCAGCAATAACCCGCATTTATTGTTTATTCAGTAACAGTATCTTGCTTGGAAGATTCCAGCTCACTGTTCCGTCATTCAAACTGTATAGTACCGTTTGCGACTTATAGTCGTTTTATCGGTTGGGAAACTTGCAGTAGTGATCCCAGTCACTTCAAGTTCTCATTCTCCACAAATTAATACAACATCCTTAGTTCTCTAAGATATTAAGTATGTTCTTAACATCAATCCAGTGACTATCACATAGATTGGCCTGTTTGTGAATCCATATGCTCAAAGCATATGAAACACCAGGTCACGTACATTTTTCAATGTACGGTTTCTCGGAGAGTTTTTCATGAAAGCTAAGCTTTCACCGATTATTCTTATGGGAATATCATTTCCAAGAAATGACATGTTATCATTATTTATAGGACAACCACTGTCAGTGCGCTCCCACTAACCTCTTATATACACAAGAATCTTTTCGTCTTGAATTAAATCATAAATCATTATGATTACATCAAAACGATAATTCCAAGAACATAATGTTTTCTTCAATCCAAACATGGATCGAATAACCTGCAAACCTTGTTTGCTAGTTTTAGTACGACAAAACTGTCAGGATGTTGTAAGCATCCTCCAAAAGGTTTCCTTTTCAGGAAAGCGATTTTCCCATTAAGCTGACATATTTCATAAATGAAACATACAACATCTGCAAGCATTTATCCAAATGGATTTACTGTGGCAACATGTAAAAGGTTGCGTCGTAATCAACACAATGTTGATAACGATACCTTTCCACTACAAGCCTAGCTTAGTACGTTGGTATGTTGCCTTCAATGTATGTCTTCCTTGAAGACTGATATAGTACCATTAGGCACAATGCCTTGCGTTACAAAAACTAGTATCCAAACTTGTTGATATACATGGAATCCATTTCAGATTCATGGCACTTTGCCATAATAGGGAGTCGATACCTTGTATCACTTCCTCATATGTAGTCAGTTGGTATACCTCAATAAGATAGACATCTTTATGAGGTGAGATCAGAAACCCATACCCTAGGTTGTTCTCTAACTCTCTCCGACATACGTGGTTCTTGTGTATTCGAAGATTATTGGAATAGTTTCATCCTTGATGAACTATTTATGTTCCATTAAGATTCGGTGCCTTGAACAGTATTACTCTGATTTTCATCGAGTTTTAATATCCTCCCACTTACCACTGCATATCGGTATTCCTCTTAGGAAAACCGCCTGGTGAGCAACAATTACATTGTTCTCTAGTGAGTTGTATAAGTACTATACTTATGGTATCCCTAGGATAACGTACAATTGGCACTTATCCAATTTGGGTTTTAGTTTGGTATCATCCAAACATATGCCAAGCATACCCAAACATTCAGGAATGAGAAACCCGGTTTCTTTCATGATATCTGTCAAACAGATTATTATGGAACCTTATTCTAAATAAGTTCTGCACTGTTTATGCTTATCCGTTGAAGGAAATGGTAGCTCAGAGCGACTCATATTAACCTTATCATGTCCAACAAAATTAGGTTACTCAGTTCGGACACACCTTCAACTTGACGTGTTCCGGAACGAGTCCTCCTTGAAAGAATACTATACTCTTTCAAGTATACGAGAAACTTATTGCTTAAGTATTTTCCATTACGGTCTTACCGTAACGGTATAATACTTTAGCCGATCTGTTTGTCTATTTTCGTGTCGAAACTTAAAAGTTTCTGATTTGTGTTCTTCAAAAGAAACACACAACCATAACGCGATGCCACATCCGTAAATGTCACGAAATATTCATATCCACCTCTAGCCTAGCTAGACATGGGCCCACTTGCTTCACTATGAACTAGGGCTTGCAGATCGGTGGCATTTGCACTTTTACCAAGTAACTAGTGTTTTAGGCACTTTACCCAATAAACTAGATTCGTAGACTTTATTTGAATGGGATCAAATCATTCCTAGTACCCACTCTCCAAAAGTACGGATATACGATTCTTGTTTAATTGTGTCCCAGACAAAAACGCCACAATATGTTTCATCTGATCAAATCAGTTTGAGCTTTTTGTTTGTCATGTTATATATTTGAGATTTATTTATATATTCAAAATATAAATTCTGTTATTCACATCTAATGTGTTTATCTCAATATCATCTTTATAAAATAAAACACTTTAGTGTTCTAGAATATAAAGGTAAATCCGCAATGGATTATACACTGATATAGAGATAATGTTTCTAGTCAAACTAGTTACATTATAACAGTTTCCTAATTTAAGTACACACCCAAATGGTAGTTCTTAAACTTAGGTGTCTACGGTTAAAACAGCGACTTTCGTCTCGTTTTCAATTCGCAGATAAATCTCACTAGATGTCAGTATCCTGCTCATAGCAGATTCTGAACATCAATACATATTTATGTATCACACTAAGTATTTAAAATCCAATTTTATTACTATTAGTGAACATATTTATAACAATCATTTTTGAAGTCAGAGCCTTGCTCGTCTTCAATTCCTTCATGTCTGCTTTGGCCAAACGGCAGTCACGCTTCCGCGATCCTGTTTGCCACAATTTAGGCAGACATTTTGGGATATGTCATTTATCTTCCTAGAAGATTATAATGATTTTGCCTTTGCCCATTTTCAAATTCCAGTAGCCTTTGGCCAAGCCTCGGGTTTCTAGAATATCGAAGTAAGGTGCGCCTTGCGCTACTTGCCTTATTGCAAACTTTGACTTTGTCTCCTTGAGAATAGTCATTAACTCTCCAAGAGTTATTATTACAATTAGTACTTCTAAGATCTAATAGTAGATCTATGAAGATCCTTCAATTTCAGTATCATACTTTAAGGATATAATCCTTAGTTCTGATTCAGAAATTAAGGAGTCTACTGCGACAAGCTTAATGGATTAAGCACTAAAGTTATCATTACATAAATCTTCCAAAGATTATGCTCTACTATATGCTTAACTCCGGCTTAGGCATAATATGTTATTTTATAAAATAAAGTAACTTATTATTTTCCAGGACCATCCTGAAATTTATTCCCAATTTGAAAATTAAACCATTTAAATACATTTTCCCTAAGATTATGTTTTAAATCTTAATCTTTCAATTTTATCTTGATTCTAATAGTCCAACTATTTAATCAACGACTTCCGGTACTATTTATTATAATGATTATTATAGTCCAACTATTTAATAAACTATAATTTAATAGATTAAAATCAATTATATTGATTACTATAATCCAATTATAAAATCAACTATAAATGAATTGTTTGAATATAGTCCAATTATAAATTAAAACAACAATTTAAATATTAGTCCAACTAAAATTTAATTGATTTGACGAATGATATTTGTTTGAGCGCGTATGGCAATTAATTAAACGAATATTGCAAATTCAATTCTTGCCTCCCACTATTTTTCGGCGAGCCTCTAACCCTCTGTCGAGTACTCGGGAAATCATGTTTCCTAGCGGGCTAGGATCCCGTTAAATATCACACAATCTTGACTTTGGCCAAAAAATTGTATGATAATTAACTAGGTAGATCTCTAAGATCAATTGGATCCAATCCAATTCCTAGATCCAGTAGGGGGACATCCAAGTCCGAAACATATATCTTATATATGCCAATACATCCAATGTATTACCTAACCTTTTCCTCTGAATCAACTAAGCCTTGGCTTTGGCACAACAAACTTAGTGATCTCAGTTAAGCGCGACCCATTGACCATGGAAAGCTTCATGATCAATGTCGATGGACAAGAAGTGGTCTTGACTTTGGCCAACAAACCACAACTTGGACAAGACACCAATATGTAACAAAGCCTTCGTGATTCAAACACATCCTCGATGGACAAAGGCCTTGACTTTGGCCAACAAGCCAATGCCAGTCTCGGATCTTGAGTGAGAATCACTCAATGGAAGGAAAACCGCTTAATATTGTTTGAGGGTTTTCCGCGTGCAAATTGGCAACCAATTTATTATCTTTGTTAAGGTCTCATCATCATACACCCTTAAACATGCATTCTAAACACATAATAAAGTGCGTATAAATAAAATAATAATGATATGCGGATGGATACTTTACACATTGATCCTAGATCAAATCTCTCCATTTCTCTCTCCCGCTAGCACAAGTATCACTTCTACCCGTTACACTACACTTCTAAAGAAACCGCATTTACATTGAGGGGAATAGGTGAGAAGAGAATACAAAGAGTATGGAGGTGATAAGGCTGGACACGCAGGTCCAATTAATAAATCAAATTTATTACAATAATTTCTAAAATTACCCCACCCATCTAATATCCATCTGATATACATTATTCATGCATCACAATCATGTATTCACACAAACATGTTATCAATCAATCTAATCCAATTAATTAATCTGATAATTAATGACCATCCAATGTTCAAACAACGATTTGATTTTGCTTGAGTCAAACTCGTTTTGCGAATAAGTACTTAAAGTATGAATTCTCCAATTAAATTAAACTACATAATTAAATCCAATTCAATTTGTATTTAATACTAATTCGCTTATTTAATTCCAAATTAAATACTACACTTTATTAATGAACCTTTACGACTTAAATTCCAAATTTAATCGTTACGAGTCTCAAAGCCCGATTAACGTCCACGTCAATTTAATTAAAGTCCAATGGGTTTTTAATTAATTTCTTGAGGCGTGGACTTTTGGTCAACTCGGGTCAAAATCCAATCCGGGAGTTACCCCATAAGCCTAGAAATCAATTTTGGCCCATTAGGCCCAATTAAACTTTAAAGGTCCATTAGTCGCATTTGGGCTTTATGGAAGCGGTTTTGGGCCTAATTGGATCCAACCAATTTTGCCTAAACCCAACTTAGTACAACCAAGCCCAATAAGCCCAATTACAACACAACAAGCCCAAATCCAATTTAAGGCCCAAATCAATTAAATTAAAAAATTCCTAATTCCTAATTTAATTAACCAAAGTGTATTACACAATTAATTACCCAATTAACATTTCCAAAACACCAATTAGCCTAATTAATCATGTTCTTCATCATTAAATCATGTCCAACACAATTAACAAAAATCAAAAAATACATGCTTCCAAAGTCTCGGCCAAGGGGAATTTATGCCCAAATCAAATTCAATCCAATTAAATTCAATTCAACATTAAATCAATATCCCCAAATGATTTCCAACACATCAATGATCAAAAATCAAAAAATCCAAGACATTAGGGTTTCAATGTATTTTCGGCCAACTCAAAAATTTGGGGAAATTGTGTTCCAAAAAACATTCATCAAATTGATCCAATTAATCATCAATTAAAACACATTTAAGCATACTAATTCATCCAATTTCATTAATCCTGCTCAAAATCAATTTTACCCAAATGTTAACCCTAAATTTTTTTATGCTCAATATTGGCTCAAGATACCATTGTTGGTTTCTATTAAGGTCCCAAGGATGAAATTGACCGGCGTAAACACACACGTATAACGCAAGCGCACGTATCGTTCAAGTAGTATAAAAATATCGATCCTACGAGGACTTAATTCCTACTATTGTTATTAATTGTTGATACTATTTATTTATAAATATCTAATTAAGGGAGAAGGGAATTGATTGCTTGAATGATTTGATTTGTAGATTTGCTAAATAAATAAAAAGATAAAAAGACAAAAGAAAATACTAAGGAAAATAAAAGACTCAAAAATCTAGGGTTGTGAATCATTCTAATCTCTTTAAAAGATGAAGTGATTATTTTAAGTTTGTGTGTAATAATCAGTTTACTAACCTGGAACATGAATTTATGTGAAAGCATATGTCGATGGTCAGACACAAATACCCAGTTTAATCTAATTGAACCATATGTTTATGTCAACCAATTATCTGGATTCATTAAGTTTAAGTTCTAATTATGGCTACCCCCGCCCAACATGTATATGTCTATCCTGTAAGGAAATCTATTAAAATGTTATCTATCCTTAAGGAAGATCGTGGGCTATTAAGTCAAAGGTTGAAACCTAAAATCCCTATGTCTAGTTCATTTTAGATTTACCACATTAATCTTATTGGTGATCAAACAACAAGAAGCATTTAAGACTTAATAAGTAAACCTTTAAATTACTCAAATTATAAAATAACCTCTTATAAACCGGTGATATTAGATTTCATCACAACCTAGAAAACTAACTTAGTTATAACACATAGTTAGTACAAATAAAAAAAAACATAAAAATTACTAAAAAGTAAATGCAGAAAAATAAATAAAATGCTAAGGTAAAAGGAATTAACTTATACTATTTACTATTTAGATATCTCCCATAAAATAATATATAATCTTGTGATATTTTAAACCAACCGTCCAGAATGGCAGTATCCTGATTAAGTCAAATTCAAATATACCAGCCAAAGGCGGAACAAAAATATAAACTTAAACCAACCGTCAAGTATGGCGGTATCCTCATTAAGTCAGGTTTAACCAATTTAAATTGAATAACCAACCGTCCAGAATGGCGGGGTATCCTTTATAAAGTCAGGTTTTAAATAGTTATATATTATATTTTAAGGGAGATTAATCTAAATAGCAAAAGTAAAAGTATTACCTTATACCTCAGCATAGAGAAGTTACCCACTCATAGATGGATAGAATTACTACTACAAAGCGTAAATAAAACTGACTATAAGAAGAAAATAAGAAGAACTCTCTTTTATTTATAAGGATTTCAGAGGATGAGGTCCATTGAAACTAAGAAATTCAAAATCTATTTATAGGCAAAAAAATCTAATTTTTTATTATTATTTTTCTGATTTTTATTTTTTAATTTTTTTTTTAATTTTTTTTTTGGATCGCTGAATTTTCGACACGTGGCATGGTGGCTAAAAAAAACGGCTCATTGAATTTTTGACCCGTGGCATGCGGTGCAATTACCAAAATACCCTCGGTGTCGGGACTCCCAAAATTACCAAAATACCATTTTTGCCAAATTTCACAGTTTTGCTCCAAATCACCTCCAGAATGTCCTGAAACTTTATTTTGGTGTCGGGATGTCCAAAATTACCAAAATACAATTTGTGTCGGGACGCCCAAAATTACCAAAATACCATTTTTGCCAAATTTCACCAAATTTCACAGTTTTGCTCCAAATCACCTCCAGAATGTCCTGAAACTTTATTTATCTACAAAATAATACAAAACACATCAAAATATTCACAAAACTCAAGAAACTATACAAAATATTAAGTTAAATGAGTGGGAAATAATGATAGTTTTACCACTTATCAGAAATCAAGCATAAAACACATGTGAATACACAAAAGAGAATGGCGGAATCATACTCACATCGAATGGATTGGATGCTACGAAGAAAAAAATTTATGCCCTCCTCTATGAAGCTCGGCAGTGGGCTGATTTTGTCTTCAAAATTTCGGCCATGTACTCCATAAAATCTTCAAGCTCCAAGCTCACGAAATCACTACCCTATCACTTTGGTATGTCTCCTAGAGTGTGCTAGCACTTTGATTTTGCAACAAAATCACTCATCTTTCTCCAAGACTCACGGTTTTTCTGCAAAACCAGTGAAGAACAGCCCTTTGGGCGTGAGGAAAAAGATAGGAAAGAGAAGAGAGAGTTGTGGTTTTTGGCTCCCAAAACCGTAAAACCAAGAGAGAGAAATGAAAATTTGTAATGGTTTTTTTATTTCCAAAAAATCAATTAACATATACCATTTTTCAATTTTCAAAAGTTAAGCAATAAATGCTTGCCATCATCTTACATCAACTCACATCAATCAATCAATCAATTGTCACATCACTCAAAGTGACATGTGATTCGACGCTTGATGTGACTAATGATTTGACGCTAGACTTGACTTGCATGCCGTACTCGAATTCGAAATGCGAATGCGCTCGCAAACAATCCCGGGCTCGGGTTCGCTAATTCCAAATTAATGAATTTTCCGTTGCGACGTAATTAAATGATTTTGCCTAGCGAAATCACTATTCACATCGCTAACGAATTAATTCTAAATTAACTCGTTCGCCCGAATTAAAATCTAATTTTAATTCCGCGTCGAAATCCAATTTCGTTTAATATATCGAATATATTAATTTATCGATTAATTCCAAATTTATCATTATCTCTCTTTAAATGATATTTTATCCTAGATAAAATATCTCCGTAATTAATCCCAGATTAATTTTTTCTCTACTATAATTAATCCCATATTAATAAAGTGCGAGTAATACGTCATCAGTGAATCTTCGAGAAGCGACCCATGAGATCCCCGGATATGTTGGTAATAAATTCGGTCATCGGACTATCCGAACACGTAAGTACCTCGTACTACGTGTGTACCGATTTTCAAGACAAGGTTGGCTTCTAGCAAAGCGCCATGCCTACCCAATTCTCCAGAAACATGCTTACAGGAATAAGCGATCTATATCAGGCGTAGTATACATAGTATTGTGTATGTCGATCCAGTATCAGATGATCACGTGCTAGGCCTGGGGCTGGAATTGTGTCTGCCCCGTACGAAGCATATGTCGGATGTCTGGTAACTAGTCTCTATAATTGGATATACATGACCTTGTCATAATATCCCGATAGCTGCAGCATTTAAGAGAACCACTCCCGTATCCTGCTTGACCATCATCTCCACTATGACTGGAGTGACACTTTCGTCTTGACATCACACCCAACACACTACGATTCTCAATATACCCAGCATAGGCGTACACAGAACTGTTAAAGCCCTGGACGACCGCAACCAAAGTATATTGATTGTCGCAAGTATCAGCGGTGCAAGTCTCACGTTAAGACCAAATACACCTACCCTGATTTCGGACTTCCATAGACACATAGTCATACTACCAATGGAATTCTGATGGGGTCTATCCAGAGTGAAGCTGTTTCCCGTACCATCGGTAAAACACAACCTCCTATTACACTTGCATGAGTATCTTATACCCAAATATATGATAACTATGTCGTTGTGCCCTCACAACGAGCACAAGTGTCATACTAGTCTTTTACGTATTTATCGATGTCCAATCTCGATAATACTCTGACTAGGGATATTTAATGATTTATCCTTCGTGGACTGATACTGTCTCATATCATTCTCCGTCCAGGAACAAATCATAGGGACCTCCTATCATTTATACATCTAGGTGATCTAATCACAAATGATAAGAGAACAATATCTTTTGTCACATAGTTAATTTGTACAACAACACCATGATCTGTACAAATAGTGACACTATGGGTCATAATTGTCCAACACTATCCCATGGAAGAAACTGGCACGTTGAGAGTTCGGAGGACAAAGCTTTCGGGCAGACCGGAGTTGATCATATAGATGGGTGGTGGAACGGAGTGGTAGTTTGGTATATGATTTCTGTGTTTTGGGTTGTTCTTTCTCAGGATCTGGTATTTTATGGGCATCAATGAGGTTTTGGATTTCATGCCTAAGGCGGGTGCAGCTGTCAGTTTCGTGGCCTCTCCTCTGATGGAAGTGACGATACAGGCTTAGGTCAAGGTTAGGTGGTATAGGATCTGAAGTGGTTTAGGCTCTAAGGGTTTTAGGAGTCCTTGCGCCTTCAGCTTCTTAAGCACCTTAGATAAAGGTTTCCCCAGGTTAGAGAAATGCCGGTTCCTGATGGCAGCAACCTCGGCAGTAGCTGGCCTGGTCTTAGAATGTCCCCCAAAAGTCCTCTTATTTTGGCCATAGAACTTTCTATTCTCTGCTTCTTCTTCTTCGATGTCCATGATAGTCTCCCTCAGCTATCGGAAATCTGCAATCATGGAGGTCATCCTTCTCAACTTTCCATAAATGGAGGGCTTGGTTCCTTGATGATCATTTTGATTTGGTCCTTCTCTGAGGGCCGAGTCTGCATCTTTAGAAGCTGGCTTCTCCAGCGGTCTACATACTCCTTGAAACTTTCCTCCGGTTTCTGCTTGGTATTCTCCAAGTCGCGGAGTGACAAGTCAATCTCCAAATCTGTAACATACTGTTTCAGAAAGGCATCTGCCAGTTCCCTCCAATCTTCATTAACCTTTCTTTCAAGGCTATGATACCACACTACGGGTGCCCCCTCGAGCGATATCCCAAACATTTTCTGAACTTGGCGCTATGACAGGACCACTGAACTCATAACTGAAACATAATGTCGAAGATGGACCCTCGGGTCCGCATTCCCATTGAACTTGGCCATATCAGGCATTTTGAACTGAGCTGGCAGTTGTTCTTCAAAATTCATTGCCTCATAATCTAGCAAGTCTTCATGGTTACCCCTTATTTTGCGGGTAACTGATTCTACCTGATCTCGAAGCTTCTGTAATTTGGCCTGTGACCCTGCTATTCATCCCGCGACATATTCGGCCATATCATCATCAAAACCCGGAATATCATCATTCAATCTAGTCGGAGGGTCTTCACACCTCTCATTCTAAGAGTTTCCCCCAGCACGGGGCACAGCCATATTGGCCATAGCAGCAGTCATGGCTTGCAACTGTTCAGTAACATTGGTGAGATTGGTTTCCAACTGATCCATACGGGATGTTTCATTCTCTGATTCACTCATGTTTGCTATTGGTCTTTTAACAAGTCTTCCATTTTCCCTAACCCAACAGATATCTATGATGGATCTTAAGACACAAGAGAGTTAACATGATGTGTATGCATGAGATGCATGAGATACGTGCGATGTATGGAACATATAAATCGGCCCATTGTCATTCTAAAGCTTCAATCATATTATTGCAAGGTGCAAACTTGTCCCAGTTGAAAAGGCTCAACAGGTTTACACTTTTGCGACAACATAGTTAAACAACTTCAAATGATAAGGGGCCCAAACACAGGATGGCCCATCGTCATTTTAGAAACTTTTGGCCCAATTGTCATAGGATACGAACTCGTCCCAGTTTAAATGGCCCAACAAGTTCGCATTTCTGACAAGAAGTCCAACTGCATCCAAATGAGGATGGTCCCCAAATACAAGCATAAAGAGATAATTCAAACATAAAGCAATAATTTCTACAAAGCGGCCCATCGACATTTCAGCAGCTTTTGGCCCAATTATCATAGGATACGAACTCGTCCCAGTTTAAATGGCCCAACAAGTTCGCATTTCTAACAAGAAGCCCAACTGCATCCAAATGAGGATGGTCCACAAGCATAAGGAAATAGTTACTATAGGTCATACAACTCCGGTCTACGTGTGGGTTTGCGGGAGTGTGAACAAAGACTCTCGTTGGCGAATGATTGCCCACAACTAGGTCTCCCCACTCAAGTGAGCGCACCCTTTTTATACCTTACGGTACGTGCCAACAAGTTATGGTGCGTGACTGACTGTCAAATGGATTTCCCATTGTAGATTCCCCAGAAGGAGGGTGGAGCGAACTCTCTTAAAAACCCAAGCCTCTTAGGCTCATATTGCTTGGTGACAGGAATAAACAACGAATCCTCCAAATTAGTCCATCACGGTAGGCTAAAATTACATGATTATCTAGGTGCCTTCGCAGCTTTTCCTTATATAAAGGTAGTGAATGAGGGAAGACACCAAACCATTACCTAGCCTTAAAAGTGCCTTTGATTAAACCTCTTTCAACCCACGGTAAACACGGTTAATTAAAGCACAAATCACAATTATTACAAGGTATTATTTCGGGGCCAATTCTCTATCCCCAGTGGAGTTGCCAGACTGTAGGACACAGATGTTGGACGACGCTGTTCCGGGCTCGCGGCCCGGTCTGGAGTACGGAGTAGCCCACAGGGGAACTAAACCGGAGAAATAACATGGAGTCGCCACCCGGTGTGAACCGGGAAAATGATTTAAGGCCGCACTCACCCCTCGCAAAGGAAGACCTCAAACCGTTGAGTTCGGAATGGTCACTTACTTGTGCCACTTGTAATGATGTGATTTGTGCAAAAATCTAACCAAGCCTAAGCAACATATATTTCCAAGGATAATCTACTCCTAAGTTCGCATGTATAAAATGAATCATCGTAACGGCAAACATACGATATCACACAATAATCTCATGAACATGTTGAATCATCAAACACGAAAAATAAATAACAACCTAAACATAAACATAAAGAAACACCTATTGCAAAAGGAGATAACAAGATCATGCATAGAGGAATAACATACTAATGGCTAAATCATGCTTGAGAAACAAGTAAGATCCTAACGACCTAATAATGCTTGAACACAATCTTGCGAACGCATCAAATAGATGAATGCAAGAATACAAATGGATGATAACAGAAAATGTGTCAATAATGGAATGGCATGGTTAATTACATAATGCAAGAGAAATCACCCAAGAAGCAATCATGCATGAAATGTGATGAAAATGACTCAGTTCAGTGTTTGTGCATTCGTGTAGCATTCGTAAATGCATTCGAACGGTAAATAGAAGGTTCGTGTTCGTATAGCGTTCAAGAACGCGTTCGAACGGGACCAGACCTGATGCATGATAAAACAAAGAAAATACGTGAACGTTCGAGTAGCGTTCGTAAACGCATTCGAACGGTAAACAGAAGGTTCGCGTTCGTATAGCATTCAAGAACGCGTTCGAACGGGACAAGACCTGATGCATGATAAAACAAAGAAAACACATGCGCGTTCGAGTAGCGTCTGTAAACGCGTTCGAACGGTAAATAGAAGGTTCGCGTCTGTCTAGCGTTTGAGAACACGTTCGAACGGGACAAGACCTGATGCATGATAGACGATGCAACACATACATAGATAAGCAAATCCATAATGTAGGACCTCGTGTGCTCGATGGAACATATTTCACATTCAATCGGGTGCACCTCGTCCGGTGCGGCAAAACATCATGGAAAAGGTAGCCTTTTAGGCATTTCCCTCGAATATAGGACCTTTAATCCACCCTAGTTAGCCCATGCGCACAACAATGCAATGCATGCGTAAATAAAGCAATGATATGCAAAGGGTAAATGACATAATGAAAGACGCGGCAAAACATCGTGGTAAAGGTAGCCTTCAGGCATTTCCCTCGAATAGAGGGCCTTTAATCCACCCTAGTTAGCCCATACGCATTATGTTACCATGCATATAAAATAAAGACAACAAAAATATAGGACCTCGTATGCTCGATTAAACATATCTCACATTCAATCAAACATATTCCATCCGGCGTGGTAAAGTATTGTCGTAAAGGTAGCTGTAGAACACAGACATCGGCGACGCTGTTCCAAGCTCGCGGCCTAGTTGGGAGTACGGAGTAGCCCGGGGGGGACTAAACCAAAGAAAAAAGGAGTCGCCACCCAGTGTTAACTGGGAAATGATTTAAGGCCGCACTCACCCCTCGCAAGGGAAGACCTCAAACCATTGGGTTCGGAATGGTCCCTTACTTATGTCACTTGTAATGAACGAATTTGTGCAATTTTAACCAAGTCTACTCAACATACATTTGCAAAAGTAATCTAAATTCCTATAAGGCCTAAATCTAAGTTTGCATACTTTAAAAATAAATTCTCATAACGACAAACATACTATATCACACAATGAGCGTGTTGAATTATCAAATACGAAAAGTAAATAACAACCTAAACATAAACGCAAATTAAGCTCCTATTGCGAATAAAAATAACTAAGTCATGCATAAAGAAATAACATACTAGACTAAAATAAATAACCTTCTAACGACCTAATCATGCTTGAATACAAGGTTGGATGAAATGAAATATGTGAATCTCTCAAGTGGTACGTGGCATTGTATCCCGAGTGCAAACCACAATACCGTCCATTCGGATTCGGCTATGGAATTTATGTTCGGGTTTCTATCTGATATACCGCAAGAGAGAACACATATTCCATTCATCCGAAAATCACATCATACACTAATCCACAATATTCATGCGAAATAAAGTAATAAAAAAACTAAAAATAAAGGATAATAAATAAAAGGGGTGCCCTCGGGTCTAACCTCTTTTGTCGTCTCTCAAAAATGCGGTATTCGGTTGTCGGAAGGGTTGATGATCCACAACTCCTCAGGTTTACTGGTTCAACCTTTTCCTTCGTCGTTTCGCTGTTAGGGGCCGCTATTTTTTTACTCCATTTTGCTGCGGTTTCTGGTCAGTTTCGGTGGTGATATAAGGTAGTTTTTGGGTGTAGTTTTTTGATGTTTTCAAGGACGTTTTTAGTGGATATTGAGGGCTGGGTTTTATGCGTGAACTAGGGGGGCTATATGCGTGTGAACTGGGCAGTTTATGAGGAGGTCTTATGCGCTAATTTAAGGGCTTTGTGCATTGAAGGGGCAGATCTTGGCGTGAGGTAATGGTTTTGTGCGTTGAGGGTGTTGTGTGAGTGGGGTTGAAGGCAGGTGGCGTGAGTGTGTTGAGTGAAGTTTAAGGCTGTTGATGCGTTTTGTTGAGTGGCTATGTGTGATGTGAGTGGAATGTGTTGCGTGAGTGGCTAAGTGGGCTGTGTTGCTTGCTGAATGGGCATGAGCTAGGCAGGTGGCGTTGAGGGTGTTGATGCTGAATGAAAGGCTGTTGGTTTGTGTTGAAAGGGCGTTGATGCGTGAAGCAAGGGTTGCTGAGTGGAGGGTCGTTTCCTAATCGATGTGGGACAAAATAGGTAAGGGTTTATGGCTTGGCTTTGTGCGTGAAGGGGTATTGCTTAAAGGGGAGCTTGTTTCCTAGTCAAAATGGGACAAATGGGAGTGAAGGGGTTGCAGTTTTTTTGGTGATTTGGGGTTATTTTTGGTACAGTTTTCAGTGGTTTCTGGGACAACTTCAAGGGCTGTTTTGCGTGAATATGTGAGGCAGAATGGAGGGTTGATCTGCGTGTTTCAGGTGGCTGCAGTGAAGGGTCTTGGACGTGAGGTTTATGGGCTGGTTTAGGGTAGTTTAGGCGTGACAAAGGCTGTTTCTAGGGGGACTATAGTGGCGTGTATTTGGGCTGCTGTATGGGGTTGTTTGGGCCTGTTTGTGGTTGTTTCTTCAAGGGCTGTGTTGGCGTGAATGAGCTTGATAGGAGAGGTGTCTTATGTTCTATATGTGCTATGAATGTGCTAGGGGTTTCAAGGGAGCTAAGGGTTCTTTATATAGGCAAATGAAGGTGCATTTATTGGGTAGGCTAACATTAATGAGGGTTATTAATTGGGTGGCTAACTTTGTTGTAAAAAATTGAAAGGGGATGGCTTAGTCATGGGCGTGGGGTTGCTAGATTAAATGCTTGATGTGTCATGCTTGACATGGTGAGGGGAGGCCATTAATGGCTTGGAAAACTTTGTTGAAAATGGGGGGTAAGGTAAATTTTAGGTCAATGGCATGGGGCATGCTTGGTGGAAGGTTAATTTGGTTGTTTGGATAGTTAGTGGAGGGGTAAATGAGTGGAGTTTGGTTGCATGGCTTTGCATGGGAGATGTTTCACGTGAAAGGGGGCAAAAGAAGCGTGAAGGTTGAGTGGGGAGTGAATGGCGTGAAGGCCTGTTACATGGTCCATGGACGTGAGGTGTGGTGTGGATAAAGGCTATGAGTGGTGGTGTGCTGAGGTGTTTGGGTCAAGGAAGTGTAGCTTGCGGGGGTTGGGCCAAGGGTGATTTTGAAATGGAGGTCCAACGAGCAATCCCGAAACTAAACGAGCGAATAAAGTCTAATAAAACGTCAATTCTTGACCTTTCCCTTCCGACGTCCGTTTCCTGCGACTTCCGTGACTTAAAAGGTAGTGCCTCCACTTGAGGCTCATCATCGGGACTTATATGCAAAAATGCAGTGCCTACAGTCGCCCCCACTTTGATGGGACTTGTCCAGTGTATGACAATGACAGTCCTATCAAAGTTCATGCAATGCATTTTTACTTACCTGGCTCGCCAGCTGTCACCTGACTTGCCTGTTGCTTTGAGTCGATTTGATTTGGTTGTGCCGTACCTAGCATGCTAAACCCCATACCCGGGTTTTTGCGGTTGCGTCTCCATACCTAGAGTGTTGTAGTGATGATTTTGTTGTGCCTTACCTGGCGTGCTAAACCCCATACTCGAGGTGTCGTGGTTGCGTCTCCATACCTAGAGTGTCATAGTGATATCTCCATACCCGGAGTGACGTACCTGGCAAGCTAAACCTCATACTCGAGGTGTCGCGGTTGCGTCTCCATACCTAGAGTATCGCAATGATATCTCTATACCCGGAGTGCCGTACCTGGCATGCTAAACCTCATACCTGAGGCGTCGCTGAAATATCTCCATACCCGGAGTGCCGTACCTGGAAAAACTGAAGATGTATCTCCATACCCGGAGTGCCATACCCGGCAAAACTGATGCTGTGATGCGATGGTTCATCCCCGAACTGTGTTGTATGATAGGTGGTCCATTTTTGAACCGAGTTGATAAAGTACGCCTCGACCATGGGATTCATTCCCAAAACTGCTGGTGAAGTGGGCCTCGACCCTAGGATTCATTCCCGTAACTGTTGGTGAAGTGGGCCTCGACCATGGGACTCATTCCCGGATTTATTCCGATGTGGGCCTCGACCTTGGGATTCATTCCAAAACTGAGATTCATTCCCGGATTCATTCCAAAACTGAGATTCATTCCCGAATTCATTCCAAAACTGAGATTCATTCCAAATCTGAGATTCATTCCCAGATTCACTCCAAAACTGAGATTCATTCTCGGATTCATTCCAAAACTGAGATTCATTCCCGAATTCATTCCAAAACTAAGATTCATTCTCGGATTCATTCCAAAACTGAGATTTATTCCCGGATTCATTCCAAAACTGAGATTTATTCCCGGATTCATTCCTGGATTCATTCCAAAATTCTGACGATGTGGGCCTCGACCCTGGGATTCATTCTCGGATTCATTCCAAAACTGAGATTCATTCCCGGATTCATTCCAAAACTGAGATTCATTCCCGGATTCATTCCAAAACTGAGATTCATTCTCGGATTGTTCATTCTCGAACTCTGCTCCATTCTCGGATTCTGCTCCATTCTCGGATTGTTCATTCTCGAACCTTGTTCCATTTTTGGATTGTCATTCTCGGCTTGTTCAATCTCGAACTCTGCTCTATTCTCGGATTCTGCTCCATTCTCGGATTGTTCATTCTCGAACCTTGTTCCATTCTTGGATTGCCATTCTCGACTTGTTCATTCTCGAACCCTGTTCCATTCTTGGATTGCCATTCTCGGCTTCCTCTTCTTCAATATCCATAACAGTTTCCCTCAACTGTCGGAAATCTGCAATCATGGAGGTCATTCTTCTTAACTTGGCATAGATCTGAGGGCCGAGTTTGCATCTTCAGAAGCTGGCTTCTCCAGCGATCCACACAGTCTTTGAAGCTTTCTTCCGGCTTCTGCTTGGTGTTATCCATATCACGGAGTGATAGGTCAATTTCTAAGTCTGTAACATACTGCTTCAGGAAAGCTTCTGCTAGTTCCCTCCAATCTTCCTTAACCTTTCTTTCAAGGTTATGGTACCATACCACGGGTGCTCCCTCAAGTGACATTCCAAATATTTTCTGAAATTGGCGTTGTGATAGGCCCACTGAACTCATCACCGAGACATATTGTCGAAGGTGGACCCTCGGGTCCCCATTTCCATTAAATTTGGCAATGTCGGGCATTTTAAACTGAGCTGGCAGTTGCTCCTCGAAGGTCATTGCCTCATAGTCCAACAGGTCCTCATGCTTACCCTTCAGTTTACGGGTAACTGATTCCACCTGGTCACGGAGTTTCTGTATCTCATCCTGAGACCCGGCTATATTCCCAGCGACATATTCAGCCATATCATCATCAAAGATAAGAATATCATCATTCACCCTGTTTGGAGGCTCTTCACGCCTCTCATTCTCAGAACTTCCTCCAGCACGGGGCACAGCTATATTAGACACTGCGGCGGCCAAAGCTTGCAGTTGTTCAGTAACCTTTGTGAGATTTGCTTCAATCTGATCCATACGAGACCCCTCTTTAACTGATTCACTCATATTTGTTGTTGGTCTTTTGATGAGTCTCCCTTCCTCCCTAAGCCAATGGGAATCTATGGTGTCTCTTCAAACAGCATGTTAGTATGTACATGTGTAATGCATGAAATATATAAGATCATTAAGATTTTTACACCAATTGACCCATTATCATTTTAAAGCATTTAGTCATACTATTTCGCAGTGCAAACTTGTCCCAGTTGAAAAGGCCCAACAAGTTTATACCTTTGTGATAACATAGCTAAACAACTTCAAATAATAAGAGGCCTAAACACAAAATGGCCCATCGATATTTTAGAAGCTTTTGGCCCAATTGTCAAAGGACATGAACTTGTCCCAGTTTAAATGGCCCAAAAAGTTCACATCTCTTGACAAAAAGTCTAACTGAATCCAAATGACGATGGCCCCAAACACAAGCATAAATAGATAATTTCTAAGGGTCATTCAACTAAGGTTCACATGTAGGTTTGGAGTGTAAACAAAGGCTCTCGCTGACGAAGGATTGCCCACAACTAAGACTCCCCACTCAAGGGTTCATACGACCAAGTGAGCGCACCTTTTTTATACCTTACAGTACTTGCCAACGACTTTCGGTATGTGACTAACTGTCAAATGGATTCCTTATTGTAGATTACCCAGAGGGAGGGTGGAGCGAACACTCTTAAGTACCCAAGCCTCTTAGGCTTTTATCGCCTTGGTGACAGGAATAAACAACAAGTCCTCCAAATTAGTCTTTCACAATGAGCTATAGGTGAATGATTATCTAGGTGCCTTCACAGTTTTTCCTTATAGAAAGGTAGTGAGTGAAGGAAGACACCAAACCATCACCTAGCCTTAACAATACCTTTGATTAAACTCCCTAAACCCACAGTAGACATGGTTAATTAAAGCAAAAATCAAAAATATTACAAAACATTATTTCGGGGCCGATTCTCTATCCCCAATGGAGTCGCCAGACTGTAGAACACAGAAATCGGCGACACTAATCCAGGCTCGCGGCCTAGTTGGGAGTACGAAGTAGCCCGCGGGGGACTGAACCGGAGAATAAATGAGTCGCCACCCAGTGTGAACTGGGAAATGATTTAAGGTCGCATTCACCCATCGCAAGGGAAGACCTCAAACCGTTGGGTTCGGAATGGTCCCTTACTTATGTCACTTGTAATGAACGGATTTGTGCAATTTTAACCAAGTCTACTCAACATACATTTGCAAAAGTAATCTAAATTCCTATAAGGCCTAAATCTAAGTTTGCATACTTTAAAAGTAAATTCTCATAACGACAAACATACGATATCACACAATGAGCGTGTTGAATTATCAAATACGAAAAATAAATAACAACCTAAACATAAACTCAAATTAAGCTCCTATTGCGAAAGAAAATAACTAAGTCATGCATAAAGAAATAACATACTAGACTAAAATAAATAACCTTCTAACGACCTAATCATGCTTGAATACAAGGTTGGATGAAACGAAATATGTGAATCTCTCAAGTGGTACGTGGCATTGTATCCCGAGTGAAAACCGCAATACCGTCCATTCGGATTCGGCTATGGAATTTATGTCCGGGTTTCTATCTGATATACCGCAAGAGAGAACACATATTCCGTTCATCCGGAAATCACATCATACACTAATCCACAATACTCATGAGAAATAAAGTAATAAAAAAACTAAAAATAAAGGATAATAAATAAAAGGGGTGCCCTCAGGTCTAACCTCTTTTTTCGTCTCTCGAAAATGTGGTATTCGGTTGTCGGAAGGGTTGATGCTCCACAACTCCTCCGGTTTACTGGTTCAACCTTTTCCTTCGATGTTTCGCTGTTTGGGGCGGCTGTTTTTTTACTCCATTTTGCTGCGATTTCTGGTCAGTTTCGGTGGTGATATAAGGCAGTTTCTGGGTGTAGTTTGTTGATGTTTTCAAGGAATGTTTTAGTGGATATTGAGGGCTTGGTTTTATGCGTGAACTAGGGGGCTATATGCGTGTGAACTGGGCACTTTGTGAGGATGTCTTATGCACTAATTTAGGGGCTTTGTGCATTGAAGGGGCAGATTTTGGTGTGAGGTAATGGTTTTGTGCGTTGAGGGTACTTTGTGAGTGGGGTTGAAGGCAGGTGGCGTGAGTATGTTGAGTGAAGTTGAAGGATGTTGATGCGTGTTGTTGAGTGGCTTTGTGTGATGTGAGTGGAATGTGTTGCGTGAGTGGCTAAGTGGGCTGTGTTGCTTGCTGAATGGGCGTGAGCTAGGCAAGTGGCGTTGAGGGTGTTGATGCTGAATGAAAGGCAGTTGGTTTGTGTTGAAAGGGCGTTGATGCGTGAAGCAAGGGTTGCTGAGTGGAGGGTCATTTCCTAATCGATGTGGGACAAAATGGGTAAGGGTTTATGGCTTGGCTTTGTGCGTGAAGGGGTGTTCCTTAAAGGGGAGCTTGTTTCCTAGTCAATGTGGGACAAATGGGAGTGAAGGGGTTGTAGTTTTTTTGGTGATATGGGGTTATTTTTGGTACAGTTTTCAGTGGTTTCTGGGACAACTTCAAGGGCTGTTTTACGTGAATATGGGAGGCAGAATGGAGGGCTGATCTGCGTGTTTCAGGGGGCTGCAGTGAAGGGTCTTGGACGTGAGGTTGAGGGGCTGGTTCAGGGTAGTTTAGGCGTGACAAAGGCTGTTTCTAGGGGGACTGTAGTGGCGTGTATTTGGGCTGATGTATGGGGTTGTTTAGGCGTGTTAGTGGTTGTTTCTTCAAGGGCTGTGTTGGCGTGAATGAGCTTGATAGGAGAGGTGTCTTATGTTCTATATGTGTTATGAATGTGCTAGGGGTTTCAAGGTAGCTAAGGGTTTTTTATATAGGAAAATGAAGGTGCATTTATTGGGTAGGCTAACATTAATGAGGGTTATTAATTGGGTGGCTAACTTTGTTGAAAAAAAATGGAAAATGGATGGCTTAGTCATTGGCGTGGGGTTGCTAGATTAAATGCTTGATGTGTCATGCTTGACTTGGTGAGGGGAGGCCATTAATGGCTTGGAAAACTTTGTTGAAAATGGGGGGTAAGGAAAATTTGAGGTCAATGGCGTGGGGCATGTTGGTGGAAGGTTAATTTGGTTGTTTGAATAGTTAGTGGAGGGGTAAATGAGTGGATTTTGGTTGCATGGCTTTGCATGGGAGATGGTTCACGTGAAAGGGGGCAAAAGAGGCGTGAAGGTTGAGTGGGGAGTGAATGGCGTGAAGGCTTGTTACATGGTGCATGGACGTGAGGTGTGGTGTGGATAAAGGCTTTGAGTGGTGGTGTGCTGAGGTGTTTAGGTCAAGGAAGTGTAGCTTGCGGGGGTTTTGGGCCAAGGGTGATTTTGAAACGGAGGTCCAACGAGCAATCCCGAAACTAAACGAGCGAATAAAGTCTAATAAAACGTCAATTCTTGACCTTTCCCTTCCGACATCTGTTTCCTGCGACTTCCGCGACTTAAAAGGTAGTGCCTCCACACGAGGCTCATCATCGGGACTTATAAGCAAAAATGCAGTGCCTACAGTAGCCTTTTGGACTTTTCTTCCCTCAAATAGAGAACCTTTAGACCAACACACTAAGCCCATGCGCACTACATCATCAGTACATAAACAAATAACGTGCAGAAAGTAAAGCAAAAACGGCTAAATCATGTTTAAACATAAATAACATACTAGCGACAAAATCATGCTCAAACACAAAGTTGGATGAAACGAAATATTTGTGTCTCTCAAGCGGTATGTGGCATTGTATCCCGAGTACAGACCGCACTACCGTCCATTCGGATTCGGTTACGAAATTTACGTCCGGGTTTCCATCCAACCGATATACCACAAGAGAGAACACATATTTCGTTCATCCGAAAATCACATCATGCACCAACCCACAATACTCATGCAAAATAAAGTAAGAAAATAAATAAAAGGATGGGTGCCCTCAGGTCTATCCTCTTAGGTCGTCCCTCGAAAATGCGTTACACGGCCATCGGAAGGGTTGATGCTCCGCAACTCCTCCGGTCCACTGGTCCACTGCTCTCGTTCGCTGCTTCACTATTTTGAGTCGTCGTTTCCTCTATTTTGCTGCTATTTTGGTATTGTTTTACTGTCACTATTTTGCGGTTTTAGGCTACTGTTTTTGCGGTTTGGGGCTGTTTGTGGACTATTTTTTTGCGGTAATGGAGGCTATTTTGGTTTATGATTTTCGGTGAACGGGGGGGTTATTTCAAGGGTGATTTTCGGTGAAGGCTTACTGTTTTAGGGGTGTGATTTTCGATAATGGAGGGTGTTTAGGGGGATGAGTTTCGGCTGTAGTAGAGAGAGGAGGAGTAGAGAAAATTTTTTGTGTTTGTTCTTGTGTTTTATGTGAATGGACTAGGCAGGCAAGGGTGCTAATGCTTTGCAGAATTTCTTGTGATTTTTATGTATGTGCTAGGGTTTGAAAGGTTGGTTTAGGCTTCTTTTTATAGGCAAAGGCTAGGGTTTCTAAGGTTTGAATAGGAATGTATCAAGTAATTATGGGGGGAATATTTTGATTAGTGTCTCACAAGGAAAAATATTCTTAAGTTAGGGAGGAGATTTGGTTTGATTGGGAAGGTGATATATTTGATTTGTTTATTTAGGTATGTGAATTATTTAGATTGGGATGTGATTTATTTAATTTAGGAAGGATATTATTTTAATTTGTGACATGTTTTAATTATTTTTGGGTGGGTTTTGGTGGGCTAATTGGGCTTGAGCGTGAGGCTAGCAACAAAACCAGAAGTACCGACACCGTTCGAACGCCGATTCGAACGCTGCACGAACGCCCGCAATCTGTCTGATGTTCGAACGTGTTCACGAACACAGCACGAACGAAAGCAGTGAACATGTGAATTGAATCCGATGACATACTTATTCTGAATTTCCCCTTCCGACATTTGTTTCCCACGACTTTCGCACCTAAAGAGTAGTGCCTCCGTACGAGACTCATCATCGGGACTTATATGCAAAATGTAGTGCCTATAGTCGTCACCACTTTGATGTGACTTGTGCAGTGTGTGACAATGACAATCCTATCAAAGTTATGCAATGCATTTTTACTTACCTGGCTCACCAGCTGCAACTTGACTTGCCTGTTGCTTTGAGTTGAGTTGATTTAGTGGTCCATTTTCAAACTGTGCTCCATTTTTGGAGTGCCATTTTCGGCATCTGTCGTGTGTGCTCCATTTTGGAGCGTCATTTTCGGCATCTGTTGTGTATGCATGTGGCTCATTTTTGAACCGTTACTTGATGAGAGATGGTCTTTGCCGCTACAATCCTGCGAATACAAAACAAAAATTGCATGTATGTGATATGTATGCATGTATGCATGTATGCATGGATGCATGATGTTGATGTGGGCCTCACCCCCAAACTGATATAGATGTGGGCCTCGCCCCTAAACTGACACTGATGTGGGCCTCGATAAGAAGCATCCAAGGAATCCTAGGAAAACATTAGCCACATAGCACCAGTAGAACACCGAGGCGGGGGCTAATAAGTTCTTAAGGATAGAGGCATCTCTACTTGGATTTTATTTTTCATTATCTTCAATATTTTCCAGGTTTTTCTTTATTTACTAAGGTTTATGGTTTAATGTTGAACATTTGCATAATAGTATATCTGGTTGATGCATGTTAAATTTCGTTTGATAGCACTTATGAGACAACAATCTTAAGAACTTATTACTTTTAGTGTTGTTAGATGAGAATTTGCATGTATTAATAGCCATTTTTCTGGAAAAATATACTATATGCATGAAAAATACGCAAGGACGTTCAAACGCCCTTCGAACTCGTCTTTCAACGCAACTCGAATGCAAGTCTTCTGCCAAAGAACTTTCGATCGCGTCACCAAACGCAACACGAATGTAAACTCTCTGGAATATTTCGTTCGAACGTGTTTTTGAACACTACACGAATGTAAAATCTCTGGAACATTTTGTTCGAACACGTTCTCGAACGCTACACGAACGTGCACTCTCTAGAACACTTCCTTCGAACGCGTTTACGAATGCTCCACGAATGTGAACTCACTAGAAAGTTTCATTCGAAAGAAGAAACGAACGTGACACTAACGAAATTAATCATGGAATTACTTTTAGATTAAAATAGACTTAGATTAATCTATATTATCATAATATTAACTTAGTAAAATCATTTACTGTATTACAATAAACTTGGTAGTATAGATTTAAGGTAATATTAAGGTGTTCAATTATCACAAACATACACATAGTGATAAAGTTGAAATTTAATTGTGTGTTGCATACTTTGTTGAGAATTAAAACTGTAATCTTACACACGTTATTCCGTCCAAGCTTGATTGATTAATACACATATACACATATAATTCTACACATATTGTATTGTGAATTGAAGTGTAAAACTAAGTTTGAATGTCTAAGATGTTTTGTTGAGAAAGTGTTTAAAGGATATTCTATCAAAAGACGATAAGAGCCTAAGTGAGCAGAGACTTAAGTGGTTACTCCGGACCCCCCTCGTCCTCTAGGAATATTGCTTTGTTTACTTATTATAAGAAACCTTAGTCATAAATTCAAGGAATTGTGTTATTTGGTACTACTGTCCAATATAACAATGAGTGGATTCTTAGTATATCACTTAAACAAGATTATTTGTTTGATCATTGTGCAATTTGTCATTTGTAGACTTATTGATTACTGTTGGTTTTCCAGTTACATATGGCTAGCGAAAATATCGCATTACTAGTCGCTCATGGAGAAAAATTGGAAAAGTTTGGTGGAACAAACTTTAAACAATTACATAGCAAAATGTTGTTCTACCTGACAACGCTGCAGTTGGCTAAGTACCTCAAAGATCCTTCGGGTCCTTTGGAGGAAGAAACGAAAACAACCAAGAAACTGCGAGAAAATACATGGTCGTTAGGCGACATCTTGTGCAATAACTACCTCTTGGGAGGACTTGACAATACCCTGTACAATGTGTACCAAGGCATGACTTCTGTGAAGATTCTCTGGGAATCTCTCGAGAAGGGCAAAATAAATTTTTCATCGGTAGGTTCCTGGACTATAAAATGGTAGATTCAAGAACGGTAATGTCTCAGTTGGGTGAACTACAATTGATCATTCATGAAATATTGGATATCATAGAAGGACTTCAGAAGCTATCTGAGACACAAAAAGAAGCAGATGAGTCTTGAAGACCTTGGAGTTCGATTGAGGATCGAAGAGGACAACATGAAGTCGAAGAAGGCCAGCTACAAGACTATGGAGTCTAAGGCCAACATCATCGAGGATGAGATTGGTAGCAAAAAGAGAAATAATAGTGGAGTTGATTCTTCCCAAGCAAATAAGAAGTTCAAGGGGAAGTGCTACAACTGTGGAAAACGGTCATATGGCAAAGGAATGTAGAAACAAGAAGTCTCAGGACAAAGGCAAGAAAAAAAAATGAGGCCCATGTCACTGAAAATGAGCAGCTAACTGATGAGATCTCAGAAATGAACCTCTCAGCAGTTGTAATAGAAACCAACGTGGTTTGAAATCCGAGAGAATGGTGGGTAGACACTGGGGCTACTCATCATATATGTGCTGATAGCAAGACATTTTCCTCGTATCAGAAGGTCGATGGTGGCGATCATCTAACAATAGGAAACTGTTTACCTCTAGAGTGGTTGGACAAGGCACAAGGGTTCTGAAGATGACATCCGGAAAGTAGCTTATATTGAAGAATGTTTTGTATGTTCCTGATATTCGGAAGAACTTGGTCTCGGGTTCTCTCCTTAGCAAGAATGGCTTTAAGCTTGTTTTTGTTTCTGACAAGTTTGTACTGTCTAAAAATGATATTTATGTAGGAAAAAGATACCTCACTAAGGGCCTTTTCAAGTTCAATGTAATGACTGTCAATCGACACAATGCTAATAATAAAGCTACAACTTCCGCTTTTATTATTGAGTCACAAAATGTATGACATGGGAGGTTAGGACATGTTAATTATGATACAAAGCATAAACTAATTAACATGGACCATATACCTAAATTTGTAATTGATAACCAACATAAATGTGAGGTATGTGTTGAAGAAAAAATGCATAGAGCATCATTTCATTCTATAGAACGAAGTTCTGAACCCTTGGAACTTGTACACTCTGATGTGTGTGATATGAATATTATGCAAACAAGAGGCGGTAAAAAGTACTTTGTCACTTTTATCGATGATAGCACAAGATTCTGTTATATATATTTGCTGAGAAACAAATATGAAGCTATTGAGAGCTTTATACACTATAGGAACGAAGTTGAAAATCAAGTTGGCAAGAAAATCAAAAGAATCAGGAGTAATAGATGTGGTGAATATGTGTCACCATTTGGTGAATATTGTTCCAATCATAGAATTATTCACGAAACTACTGCTCCTTATTCGCCTCATCAAAATGGGATTGTTGAGCGCAAAAACCGAACGTTGAAGGAAATGATGAACGCCATGTTGACCAGCTCTGGTTTACCCCAGAACTTGTGGGGGGAAGCCTTGCTTTCCGCCAACTACATTCTGAACAAGCTACCTCACAAAAGATTGGACAAGACACCATATGAATTGTGGAAAGGTCACGTACATTCCTACAATATCTGAAAGTGTGGGGGTGTCTTACCCAAGAAATGGTTCCTAAACCTAAGAAGATTAGAATAAGTCCCAAAACTGTTGATTGTATATTCATTGGATATGCTCACAGTTGTGCGTATCGATTCTTGGTACATAAGTCTGAGATTCCTGACATCAATCCGAATATGATAATTGAGTCAAGGAATGCGATATTTTTTTAAGAGACATTTCCTTGTAAGGAAAGACAAAGAATAAAGTCTCTCAAAAGAACTATTGATACTGGCAAAGACAGTGATCAGGTTGACCAAGAGTCAGATCAATATGGAAATGTTAAGGCAATTGAACCTAGACGTAGCAAAAGAGCTAGAACGTCTAAGTCATTTGGACCTGATTTTCTGACATACTTGTTAGAAAATGAGCCTCAAAGCTATAAAGAAGCAATGTCTTCGTCGAATGCACCTTTGTGGAAAGAGGCTATCAATAGTGGGATTGATTCCATCCTACAAAATCATACTTAGGAGTTGGTTAATCTTCCTCCAGGTTGTAAGCCACTGGGCTACAAATGGATTTTCAAACGGAAGATGAAACTGGATGCATCAATAGATAAGTAAAAGGCAAGACTTGTCATAAAAGGTTATAAACAAAAGGAAGGCCTTGATTACTTTGACACATATTCACCAGTGACTCATATCACGTCAATAAGATGCTCATAACCATAGCAAATATATTTGGTCTTGAAATACATCAAATGGATGTAAAGACGACATTCTTAAATGGTGAACTAGATGAAAAGATTTACATGGAACAACTAGAAGGTTTCAATGTTCCTGAACAAGAACAGAAGGTGTGCAAACTTGTAAAATCCTTATACGGATTAAAACAAGCAACCAAGCAATGGCATGGAAAATTTGACAAAGAGATGTTGTCAAGTGAATTCAAAATCAATGAGTGTGATAAGTGTGTACACACCAAATCAACTCAAAAAGCATATGTCATTGTGTGTCTCTACGTAGACGATATGCTGATAATTGGTAGTAATCATGAGATAATTCAGTCTACCAATAAAGTATTAACTAGTAAATTTGATATGAAAGATTTAGGAGTTGCTGATTGATCTTAGGAATTAAGATTTATAGAACATCATAATGGTATATATTATCTCAGACTCACTATGTTGAGAAGATACTTGAGAAATCTAATAAGGAGATCTAAATGTGGCTAGAACTCATGAAGACCTAACTCTCCATTTATCAAATAATACTAGCTCAAGCGTATAGCAACTAGAGTATTCGATGATCATCGGAAGTCTGATGTATCTCATAACTTTCACATGACCTGATATCGCTCAAACTGTAAATAGGCTTAGTAGATATACGAGCAATCCAGGACATAACCACTGGAAAGCCATAGTAAAAGTTTTGAGATATCTGAGAGAAACTTCAAAATATGGTTTGCATTATACGAGATATCATGTTGTTCTAGAGGGATATATCGATGCTAATTGGATATCTGATACAGTGGATTCCAAATCTACGAGTGGATTTATTTTCACACTTGGTGGTGCAGCCGTGTCATGGAAATCCTCGAGGCAAACATGTATTGACCGGTCTACTATGGAATTAGAATTCATAGCATTAGATAAAACATCAGAAGAAGCAGAATAGCTTCGAAATTTCCTAGAGGATATTCCAAATTGGCCCAAACCAGTGCCAGCGATAAGCATACACTGTGATAGTCAATCGGCTATTAGGAGAGACCAAAATAAAATGTATAATGGTAAGTCTCGACACATACGTCGCAGACATAATACCATACGAAAAATGCTCTCAAGTTGCATAATTTCGATCGATTATGTCAAGTCGAAGGAAAACCTAGCGGAACCAATTACTAAAGGTTTACCAAGAGAACAAGTTGAGAAGTCATCGAGAGGAATGGGCTTGAAGCCTATAAATTAAGAATTGTCACTGTGGAAACTCAACCTAGCTGACTGGAGATCCCAAGATCTAGGTTCAAAATGGACAACTGAAACTTTGTGCAATTCAAAACAAGTACTGTAGAGTTTTAGACTCTTTCCCAATCCTGTAATGACGCAGAGTGCTGTCTGTCAAGGTTAGGATAAGCTAAGGCTTTTAATGATCACTATATTATAAGAAGAGTCCTAATGGGGGTAAAGGAAGATTACCTCTTTATAATAGATTACCTATTTCAAGTAAGAAGTGAGGCTGCTGTAAGGATTTTATGGCGAAAATCCGGTAACGCAGCGGAATCGCGGAAAATTAAAATTTTCCGATTTCAAAATTTTTCTTCGATCAATTAAATAAACTTATTTATTTAATTATCCAATTATTAAATTCTGAAAAATTACACAACAGATCAAATTTCTTGGTAATTACCGAATTGCCCCATAACTTTGCAAAATGGATCATTTTAGTCCAAAAATTGTCAAATACAATTTTGGATGAATCTAAATCATTTCTAAAATGATTTCCAACAAGTCCAACTCATCAAAATCAGATTGCGACCAAATCCCCAAATTTTGTCTAATTGTCGTGAGCACCCAGAAATTTCAGATTTTACAATTTAGTCCTTTTATGTTCAAAACATGTCAAGATCAAATCCAATCAACACAAAAATTTACATGCATCATATAAATACCATAATACATCACATATATGAAAATCCATAAATTTGGAAAGGGTTAAGAACCCTAATTTTATAATTTCACCAAATTGACCAATATTACCAAATCTTTAAAATCCAACACTTTAATTCTTTCTTTACATCACCAAACAAGTCTCACCACTTTGAAATAACTCTAGAATAATTCTAGGTCACCAAGGAGTGTCTCAACAACTCTATAATGACAACAAGATTATCAAATAATCAAAAGAGAGCCATTGAAACCATTTCAAGCTCACTTTATAACCATACATGCATACATCTTTCTTTCAAGTTCATAATCAAATAAAACACAAACTATAAGTAAAGAGACAACATCAAAGCAACACAAGTTGAAGCTAAGCATGTTAGAAATATTTTTCATGTTGAAAGCTTTAAAGAAGAACTTACAAATACAAAAGATTTCCAAGCTTTTTCCTTTTGCCTTCAAACTTTTCTCTCAACTTCTTTTGTGTTTATTTTGGTAACTAATGAACTTACAAACCCTAAAAATGAAACAAAACAATTTATACCTCCACCAAATGTCTTGGCCGAATTTGGTAATAGGAAATATCTATATATTTTAATTTTTGTTTCATTTAATTTACTTTATCAACTTGTATATTGATTCATTACAACTTTAATGGATTTCAACAAGTCAACAAAAGCAACTAAAAGTATTTCCAAAAATATCACAACTTTAAGATATTTATATTTTAATTAATTTAATCATTTAACAATTAAATAATTATTTAAATACAAATATTTTAAATATATGTATTATATTTACATTAAATATTGAAATACATACATATTTATAATATTAGTCAAATATCTCAATTTGACAATTAATTAATTAATATTTGATAAAATCTATCATTAAATACAAATACACAAAAATTAGGAAATGACTATTAGGTCCATTCGCATGTATTTTTTGTTTAACCTTTAAACGACTTATAAATAATCATTATTATTTATAAAAGCTGCCCTAGTGCTCTACGAGTATATTTCACTAGTGAGACTCTCTAGATTCAGGCATATCCGTCACAAAATCCAATTTCGTGTCCATAATTTATCCACCCATAAATTATGACGACCACAGATAAACTCGCTGAATCATACAGGTCGAGGTCATGGAAAATGTATAATTCCTCCGTCACAGGTATCCGGATATATCCCATAGATATAATTGTAAATGTCAAATCTCTATAGGTACAATCATGTCGACGTCTCTATTAGCAATCTCTAAAAAAACACTTAGAAATGACTTCTAAAGTGTACCACGGGCCCATGGTTTTTATCTGATTGCTTATCATATATGGACTACCTATGCTCTGTACAAGAAACTGACGGATCCTATCTCGACACACACGGGACACCCTGAGGATCTGTCCACACCCAATGAACAGGTGGAGGTCTGATCTAAATAGATCGGTGACGTGACTGCCATCTAAGTATGGAAGATGTCTCATGTGCCCACAGTGGTATCTCAAGTCGAAGAATCACAAATTCTACTCACCCGAGAAGATTCTTATTGACGTTGGTGTACCATCCATTGAGAAACTTTGGTGAGTCATTCAGTGTTTATCCGCTATAAACACCTACACGTCTATATGAGTCCCCAAGACTCACGGTTCATTGAAATCATTGGAATCATATATTCTAGTATACAACATGTATTGGTCTCAACGGGTTTACTTTATTGACCAAGTAGTGTAAACCTTGACCAGGAACTGTCTGAGAATGACAACGTCAATGTTTGTTGCGACGCTTTTACAACAGTATCATGACTAATCATCCTAAGGTCTATTACGTCTTTACCATATAAGAAGATTTATTATATTATAGAAACTACTCATTTTATTCATAATAAAACGTTTTATAATAGTATTTTCTAGGAAATACAACTGGGAATTAGCGCTCTGAGCACCAACCCCAACAGCCGCTTCCATGGGATTTTTACAGACTGAATTTCCTAAAGTGCTTGATGAATCCAGGACCAATATTCATGGTCGAAATGAACACAACCGTAGAACGGGAAATGGTCGAAGTAAAGCTGTGTGTTGGCAATTGTCTTGGTTTACACCAACGGAGGAACGGTTCAAGACTATGGGTCACTAGTTTGCCAAGTAAATCCGATTGTCATTCACTAGGAAAGGTTCAATGCGAAAGCTACCTATTTCGATGCAGTTTTATTTTACGTAAACTCTCTCAAGTATCTGCATTAATAATTAGAGAATTATGGGGTATTGTTATAAATTCTCTAAATATATAGTATGGATGAAGGAGGGTCATGTCCCTTGGGTAGTGCCCTAGGGGAAGGACACAAACATGTAGGGACACGTCCTCTAAATTTATAAGAACACACTTCTAGGCTCCAAAAGGTATATGTAATGGGTATAACCCTTAGGAGGGTTACACCCCAAACCAAATGGTGCATTTATAGACACCCTTCCATGCCTATATAAGGAAGCCTTATGTTCTCTCCTTAACATCCAGAAAATAATAAGTGTCTATGGTCTAAGAAAGTCATTTTTTAGAGTCAAGAGAGAGTTTCCAGCATTCTTCCTAGTTCAAGATCTTGTTAAAGGAGTGCCCCTTCAAAAAGAAGCATCCAATGACTCATGGGAGAACATTAGTCACATTGCACCCTTAGAGCACCGAGGCGGGGGCTAATAAGTTCTTAAGGACATAGGTATCTCGACTTGGATTTTATTTTTCATTATCTTCAACATTTTCCATGTTTTTCTTTATTACTAAGGTTTATGGTTTAATGTTGAATATTGGCATAATAGTAGATCTGGTTGATGCATGTTAAATTTCGTTTGATAGCACTTAGGAGACAACAAGTAACCCAATTAACTATATTCCTTTGTTAATTAAGAAACTCTGAATTCATTAAGTTTAAGTTCCAATTATGGCTACCAATGCCCGACAGGTATATTCCTATCCAAGAAGGAAATCTCTAAGGTGAGATCGTGAGCTATTGAGTCTAAGGCTAAACCTAAAATCCCTTTTCCCAGTTCATTCTAAGTTTACCTAATCAATCTTATTAGTGGCCAATTAAAAAGAAACATTAAGAACTAGACTCAATAAATAAACCAAAACATCACACAAGACATAAAAAAGTCAACTTATTAAATCATTGATATTGGTTTTCATCACAACCTTAGACAACACACTTAGTTACGACACATATCTAGGACTACTAAATATATATACAAATAAAACATCATAAAACAAGTTGAAAACTAAAAAGTACAAATTACAATAATGAACTAAAATGTTGGAGTTAGGGGATCCATTTTTAGTATTTCAAATCTAGAAATCTCATTTATTATAATATATAAATTTTCAGGAATTACTACTGACCATATAAGCAGTATCCCATTAAGTCGGGATTAAAAATAATTTAATTAAGTCCAACCAACCATAAATGCGGTATCCAATTAAGTCAGGTTTTAAGATCATTTATATATTATGAAATAAGGGAGATTAATCTAAATTCTGATATTAAAAGTTTCACCTTTTACCCAAGCAGAAAGAAGTTACCTACTCATGCTTTAAGTAAAATAAACAAAGTTTTATTACTAAAATAAAAAGAAAATACAAGAAAGTTGAAATTAAACAAACAAGATACTCTCTTCTTAGTATTCTAGAGAAATTCCCCAAAAGAAAGTATCAAAAATTCCTCTGATTTGGGCTTCTATTTATAGGCTTCAAAACTGGTGCGCGTTGCGAGGCATTATATAGTAGTGTCGGAAGACTGAATTATTAGGTCGGTGTCGCGACGTGCATAGTATTTTGAGTCGCGACGCGGGCTACAATTGATGATAAGTGTTGGCAGGCTGCATTATTGGGTCGGAGTCGCGACGTACATAGTCATCTGCGTCACGACGCATGCTACAATTGATGATGCGTGTCGGCAGGAAGCTTTGGTGCGTAATTTCTTCCGCGTCGCGACGCGCATAGTCCTTTGTGTCGCGACGTGCCTGTAAAATTCCAATTTTGCCCTTTTGATCCAAATTTATTCATTTTAGCCCCGATTTTTTTCGATTGAGTCCTTATATTTATTTATGTACAAAATAAAACACAACACATCAAAACGTTCATAAAACTTGAGAAATTATACAAAATATTAAGTAAAGGGGGCAGTAAATATTGATATATTTTCCACTCATTACACCCCCAAACCTAACATTTTGCTAGCCCACGAGCAAAATAAATAAAACAAAATGAAATAAACAACTTTAAAATAAATTAACCTAAGTCACTTTTGTAGGGATCACGGTTGCATTTAGCGTATACAACAAGCCTTTAAACCCCTAGGTGTCCCTAATGGACGAGTTGTAGTCTCGTGAGGGTTTACAGCGATGATACCCACAAACGTCAATCAAATGTATAATCAATCACACGAAACAAAATAAAAAGATAAACAAGTTAGTAACTAAACAAGTGAAATTCTTATCCAAGTTAATAGTTATTTTCGTTCTTTCTAAATTTCCAAATAAATAAATTCTCCGATTATTTTTACCATTCTCCATATACATAACCAACAAGGTATTAATCAATTCATTGTGCCCATAATATTGATAAGTGTAGTTTTAAAGAGAGTAATATTTTTTTCCTAAAGTTATATCAGAATTCACACATTTTTGGCAATGGAATTTTATGTACGATTTTTTTATAACATCTTTAATCCTTTTAGCAAGCTTTGGGCCAGTGACTCCTAAACCAGTTTGCTTTTGGGCACTAGGTGTTAAGACACCCCTACAGACTTAATTACTCGGATCTCAGATGTTAAAATTTCTACACAGTTTTCCGCGAATGGAATGTTGATGTGCAACTTTTTGAAAAATCTCCAGGAATCGAGCAAATTGCTTGTGCAGCTTGTGTTTCTGGAGACGCTGCGAAAAAGGTGGAGGTGGGGTAAATCAATCTCGATCACTTTATTTTGACTCTTTTTCCTTCGGTCTTGGATCTGCTTCATTGCTTTCTTTTGGAACTTCCTCAATAGATGCTTTGACTCCAACATTCTTATTAATTTCAGTGTCGTTTTTCAATGTGATAGCTTGGCATTGCTCATTCCCTCTGTTCCTTGGATTTGGTTCTGTGTCACTAGGAATGGTACCTTGCGGTCTGTAACTCTGAGCATTGACCAATTGTCTCAATTGATTCTCCAGTGCCTTCATAGATGTTGCTTGATTTTGAAACAAAGCATCGTATGATGCTCTTTGTACTTGAAATGATGCTTCTTGTGCTTGAAATATAGCATCGTATTTGGCTTCTTGATTTTTGATCTCGGCAAGCAAATCTTCTATTCCTGGCTTCTTTTCATATCCATTGCCTTTGTTTTGTTGTTGGAATCTTGGTGGTGGATTGTTCCTTTCATTTGATATCTGCCCAAAAGTGTTGTTCCATGCAAAATTGGGATGATTCCTCCAACCTGGGTTGTAGGTATTGGAGTAAGGATTGTTTCCTTGTCTGTTGAAGTTACTGACATAGTTCAGAAATTCATCATGTATGTTGTGAAATTCTGCCTCCGGTACTCCTCCATATGGTGCATTTGTGGATCCAGTATTGTTCACAACTTACATGCTAAGAGTTTCCAAGCATTTGCAGATTTGATCCAGCTTGGCATTTACAGTTGTGTTGGCTCATACTTCATGGATTCCTGCTACTCGATGAATCATATTCCTCTCTGTTTGCCACAAGGTGTTGTTGTTGGCCATTTCTTCTATTAATTCCCAAGCTTGATCTTCTCCTTTTGCCATTAATGCTCCTCCAGTAGCAGCATCTACTGTGGTTCTCATCAATCTAGTAAGCCCATTGTAGAAGGTTTGGACTTGTAGCCACTTTGCAATCTCTGTTGGGATGTATGCCCTAGATCTACGTGTAATGTAAATGTCTTTATGTGTTTTGAAATAAAATGATGCATTATTCATTTATCAAAGTGTTTGTTTAATATTCCCATATTATAAATTATCTTGAATGCCCTAGATTACTTATGTACCTTCAGACTTAGTGTATGAGTGTCATACACAAGAGGATTTAAGTCTGAAGTTAGTAATCTTAAATAGTCCATAGAGAGCAAACAAAGCGGGTACTTTGTTTGTGGTTTATCTATAGTTGTGGTCCATTCTATAATTGCATGGCGACCTTGATCCGGGATCGTCCATGTAGAGACATGAGAATGGAGGCACCTTGTATGATGTGATCATATAGGACTGGACCCAGATGGAAATGACATTCTTTTAATAGCCGTTAAACAAAGAAAGTCATTTCGATTTATTAGATGGTCATATATTGATTGATCTTAATCCTGAGTGTACTATGAACTCTTGCATAGCAGGCTATGTCCTTTGATTTACAAAGGTGAGGTTGGTGTAGCAGTCCCGACCAATAGCTACGTACTTTGGGGGTATGGTCTGTTGTGTAGCTGGGAACGTTTTACATAGACATGGAGTTCACTCCTTCTTGCGAGAAGTAGAGGAGTATCTTTCTTAATGGTTGATTCGGTACTTGAACGGTTAGAGTGCTCAAGTCTTTCTATTACGAATAGAAAGATTAAAATTCATAATCGTTATAAATATATCGTTCATTAGAGAATCAATGGTACTTAAGGTAAAAATAATTAGAGGGGTATAACGGAAATTATGACCCGTCTCTAGTTACGAGATACTCATGAAGAGTTGATCTATATGTAGTGACTATATCGATGGACACTGACTTCGTTCGGCTTAATATATCATTTGCGACAACGATAGTACAACTTCAGGATTTTAGTGGAATAACCCGGAGTTATTAATTCGAAAAATTTAATTATGAGCTTAATTAATATTTCGAGATTATTGGAGCTCGGAACCGTAGGTCCATTTGGTCCCCGTGCTAGCTCGATATACTATAGCGGATTTAGTATAATTTGATAGTCCAATTATATACTCACATATGTATAAATATTATTAATATGATTAATAATATTATTTGTCACACTTTGAATTATATATTAAAATTTAATATATGCTTTTAATAATTATATGATAATTATTAAATGAATAAAATAAAATTATATTTGATATAATTTAATAAGGTTTAAAATAGGAATTCCAAATTTTGGATTTTGGAAACCCTTGGATATTTTTGGTGGTTACACTTTCAAAAGGGGATAACATTTTAATTTTCTAATATCTTTTCAATTATGGTAATTGAAAATTTGTTGTTACAAAATTTTCAAAAAACTCCTTGCTTGGACGATTATTGGAGGGGGGAATAGGTAAGGGTTTTGTTTGTTTTGGAAACAAATAACCCTAAGTATAAAAAGAAGATTTAATTTTCTTTTTGCCTAAGTCTTTCATTCTAACCCTAGACCTCATCTTCTTCTTCTCCAAATCCTCTCAAGTTGTAGAGAAAACAAAAGGAAGAACAAGAAGATAAATAAAAATAAAATAACAAAAGTTGTTGTGTGATTAAAATCTCTAAAACGTTTATGGGTTAATTTGTGAGTCTTGCCCACACAAGTTTCCGTTGGTAAGGAGATATAGTTCGGAAGACTTTGTGGTGTCGAACAAATCTTCATCTTCATCTCTTTCTTGTGGTTCAGGGCAGTGAGTATTATTTTTGCTCATTGCCGCCCTTTTACTTGGTGAAACGGAACTCGGTTGGTTTCGTTTTAATCCGGTTTGGTTTCGGTTCCACACTTAAGTGGAACCGGAACTTTGAACCGAACCGGAACCGACCGGTTCGGTTCCTAACTTTTTTTTTTATTTTGAAAATTAATTAAAATAAATTAGATTAATTTTATAAATAAAAAAATTATTACATTGAAGAGCTTGAGCTTAAATTTTTAAAAATTTAAGTTGCCTACGTATCCTCCAAGGGTGAGAGGAATCAAAGCTCACGTAGTTCCGTTACAATTTTAAGACATATCCCCTTTTTAAATTACAATTTTACAATTATCAATCATCATTATCAGTTGATCCTTCGGCTCCGGTTCCGCTTGCACTTGTTGTTGCACTTGCAGAAGCATTATCGAACAAATCTTCAAAATCATCGGGGGCATCTTCTTGTTGTCTCAGATCATCTCGAGTCCAATCATCCACACAAGTTGTTGCTTCTAGAGTGCTTGGATGTAATGAAGATCGCCTAGCTTCCAATATATTACCTCCCAAGCTGAAGGATTGCTCAACCGCAACGGTGGAAATAGGTGCTGCCAATATCTCTTTAGCAATAATTGATAAAACGTGATATATATTTTGATGCCGGTTCCACCATTCAAGGATTTTAAAATTTTTACTGCATAAACTTTCATTAGAAAACTCAAAATTTGTAGATAAATAATTATCTAATTCAGGGTTATTAGTTGTCGTATCCCTAACTTTTTTATTTCGTTGAAATAACCAACGATCCCCTGCGCTAAGTCTTGTTTGAATTACCGGTTCGCTACTACTAGATTCACCTAATGTTCCTAAGTTATATCTTACAATATAATCATTAAATTAAACAATTAAATCATTTCTTAATTTCGTCATTAGGTTGTAATATCAATTTCATCTAATATTCCTAAATAACCATAATAAGCTTGTAAAGCACCATTCAAACCTTCTAATTTAAATATAGGATCAAAAACAACAGCAATAAGATAAAGTAAAGGAATTTCTCTAAAATAATTCAACCATTTTACCTTCATAACAGTAATGGCTTCTAACAAAACAATATCATTAGGATCGCTACTGTCAACATGCTCATCGAGAGTGCCAACAATATTTAAACTCTAAAGAAGAAATAAATGTGCTATAGGATAATAAACACTGCTAAAAACTAAAGTAGCATCATTAAAAACTCTTAAAATATCTAAAAACAATTCACAAATATCCCATTGACTAGGATAAAGTAGGGGTGTTCATAGGGTCGGGTTGACCTGCGACCCGACCCGACCCGACCCGACCCGGTCGGGTTTATAAAATTTAATTTCTAATTTCGGGTCTGACCCGACCCGACCCGAAAGCTCGGATCGGGTCACGGGTTTTGGACAGAAAATTCGGGTTTGACCCGACCCGATCCGATGTAAAATATATTATAATTATAATATATATTTTTAATGATATAATTGTGATGACAAAGTCTGGTGGCTGGAGTGGCAAAGTTTCTCCTTGGTTTTGAAGTAGTGCCAAGTTCGAATCCCCACCATCACCATTCTAAATTTTATTTTTTCCTTCTTTTCTAAAAACAAAAAAAACAGTTGCTTCTGCTGGGTTTCGAACTCGTGACTAGAAGCAAATTTACCCTCCATTTTGCCATTTCAACCACACGTATATATTGTAAATTTTGTATCAACAAAAATATAAAATATATATATTAGGTTCACTGCAGATTATGCAACCCGACCCGACCCGATGTTTTTTGACCCGACCCGATCTGACCCGACCCGCGCGGGTCAGCTCCTTAAATTTCGGGTTTCGGGTCAAAAGACCCGAATGACCCGACCCGACCGGGTCCAAAAAAAAATTAAAAAACCCGACCCGACCCGACCCGTGAACACCCCTAGGATAAAGTGTGACATTTTGAACATGTTGAGAAAAAAACTACATAATGCATCTTTGTATTGAAATGCTTGACATAAAAGAAAATAAGTTGAATTCCAACGTGTTGGAACAACTCTTGAAAATTTAATCGGTTTAATACCATTTATTTTACAAAACTTCGTCCATTCTCTCATAACTTGAGAATATGACCAAATACAGTTAAGTGCCGTTTTAATTGGATCAAGGAAATGTGATAATAATTTTAGACCGTCTTGCACACATAAGTTAAGGACATGACATGTACAACGAATATGAAAAAACCGACCTCCTAAATTTGGTGACATATTTCTTTTAAATCATTGATGGATGCAGTATTTGCAGATGCATTATCAAATCCAATTGTAAAAAAAATTTCTACTAAACCATATTCATCAAAAATTACCTTCATCATTCTATAAATATTATGTGCAGTATGTTGGTCATCAAAAACTCTAAATGCAATAAGTTGTTTTTGCATGGTAAATGATGCATCAATCCAATAACAAGTCATACCCATGTATGAGTGTGTTTGTCAATGGTCACTCCAAATATCAGAACATATAGAAATACGACATTTCATCTCTTTAAATATTTCATTTAAAATAATTTTACCATCTTTGTATAATTTAAAAATATGACGTTTTGTTGTGTTTCGAGTCATTCTACATGCAGCAGGATTTAAGTATTATGCACGTAATTAGTAAAATGAAGTTTTTCACCAAAGCTTAAAGAAAGATGTGCCATACAAGTTAATTTCACAAATTTTTCTCTATTTTTTGCATCAGAATATTTAAATAAATCTACAGCACTCGTACCTCTACTAAATGATGCGTACCTGGCCATTTGAGTTTGCGTCGTATCAATGCCAAATTCAAACGGATGATGTTTTTCCATGTGCTTGATCATATTGCCGTATCCACCAGAAAATTTATAGATAACCCCACAATAGTTGCAAATTGCTCGTTGTGAATCATCTTCTAGGCGTTCCAAATTAAAATGAATTTTGAAAATATCCGAGGACCGAGCCTTAACTTCTATTCTCCGTGATTGTGCACTGACATTAGGGCCGCTCTCTTGGGTTGGCATATTTGACATTATGTTCTCAGATGAGCTTGCCATTTTTCGTTTAAGAAATTAGGAAGAAAAATAAGAAAATTGAATAATTGTTAAAATTTTAACAAATTAACAACTAATTGAATTGAGATTGAGAATAAGAGAACTGTAGGAAATGAGAGAGTTGAGAATTTGGTGTGTCGAAATAATGAAAAATGAATCATATTTATAGATTTTTCGAATTTTTTTGATACAAAAAATGCCCCTAAATATAACTGTTATTAGGGATATATTAGTAATTTATATTTGAATTTATACCCCCCCAACGGCTACTAGCCGTTGGGGTAGGGTTCCTATTGGACCCTACGGTTCCGACCGTTCGAGTTGGGGACGAACCCCAACCGAACCAGTCGCCAACGGTTCTGGTTCCGGAACCGGAACCGGTTGGAACCGGAACCTTCCGGTTCCAACGGTTAGGTTCCGGTTCCGAACCGGAACCTTGGCCGGGTCTAGGTTTGTAAAACGAGAAATCTCATATGTTAGAAAATATCCAAGCCAGTTAGGAGTAAAACCGAATTCAAAACATGTGATGGTATACAAGATCAAGTAGTGTCAAAATCATATACATGGAATTCCACTTTGGTACTTTGTTGGAAATCAATTCTTTTATAAAAGTAAATAGTTATGTAAAAGGATTATCATGAAAATATTCATAGTTGGAAATCACATAAAACCTTCTAAAAATTCTTTTATCTGAAAACTTAAAAAAAGCACTGTAATAACTTGGTGATTAGGGGTGTTACGTATCACCGTCCCCCTAAGCACCTGTCTGAAATTCTCTTAGTTTCTCTTAAAACTATTTCTCTTCAAAACTCGTTTATAAAGCATCATTCTAAAAAATCATGTCTCTGAGTATCTATAGAAAACCTGACACATGGAGATTTACGTATCATCGTCCCCACATACGCCTAAACTAGTGGTCTTGGGGCGTTACGTATCGCCGTCCCCCAAGCCACTGAACTATAGCCAGATGTGCAAATCCATGCCATTGAGGCGTTACTTATCACCGTCCCCCAATGCATGCCACTATCATGTCCCTGAATCTAGGGTCTAGAGGCGTTACGTATCACCATCCCTCTAGCCCTGAAATCTGGTGGTCTTGGGGCGTTACGTATCGTCGTCCCCCAAGCCACTAAAACTAGGATCTATGGTGTTACGTATTGTTGTCCCCCTAGTCTTGCTCTATATGTGCACATGTTTAATCCGTCAATTCCATAAGTCACAATCTGAGGTGGGATTTTCCCTCATGCCTCCAAAAATCATCAAAATCTTACTTTCAAAACCAAAGCTTTCTAAGTCATTCTCAAACATCAATACAGTTGAAATCATTTTGGCTAACGCCTTATTTGTGGAAAATTAAATTTTATATCAAAAGCAAATAAGTAAAAATCAATTTGAGAAAAAAGGTCTACCCACTATAACTAGGATCCAGAGGCGTTACGTAACGTCATCCCCTTGGTCCTGGATCTGTATCTGTTCATGTACACTGTGTCTCCCTCTGGGTATGCAAAATGCATATGCATCATCATTGCAACCATATGATCATGTAAGTCATGCGATGCAATGCAATGTAATATAATTCCAATATCCATATACACAATAGTAAAGTCAACCATGGTCAATTACGAGCTAATGACATCTCACTCATCCAATACATATAAAGTGGGCCCGTACCACATTTCAACAAACGCATCCATATGAAAAATGCTTGCACGTGTCATCAAACATATCAACACATACACATAAACATTAAACTCATTTTATGTCTCACTTCATATCATATCAATAACAAGGATCCATATATGTAGTAGTCGATTATCCTAACCATACGTAATCTCGAACTTCATTCTCAAGAATATACCTTAACTATCATATTTTAACATAACATGTCAATCATCTACATATATATAAATCAAACACAAAATCACCAAGTTAAGTTCTCACCGCATGGGTTACTCACCAGGCTTCGCGAACACTCCAGGTCCTAATCACATCTATCAAAATAAATGGCGAAATACCGTCAGAAACACGACTTACAGAGTTCTCGACTAAACTACGATAAAATCCTGGATCTTTCTGGAATAACCAAATCAAGTCTGTTTTCAATGTTTTCAGTTTCAATAATCTTAAAGCACCATTACATACTATTCCAAGCCACTAGTTCACCTAAATTCTCGATTTACGCATTTTTGGAAAATCTTCCGAAAGTTTCCGCAAACACTACGGAATGGTCCCAAACCCTCCGAACCTACCTTGATTTATCCAAACATGTTAGTAATATCATATATAACTCATAACTATCGTTAAAATCAAAACATATCATTATATGCAAAAACCCACTTGCACATAAAACTCGTATATTCTATCGGATCGATTAAACTCGTTCCATTTTCATTCAGATTCTACCAAATGTTCAAATTCATATACTAATACTCAAACAATTCAATTTATCAATACTCTACTCTACGAAGCTACTGGATACATCCGAACATTTAACTATGAACTTGGAATTTGTGGATTTTTACTGGGAGGTCTTACCGAGATTTCGAGGGCATATACAGACTCCAAACGATCCCACGAACGCGCTGGAATCGACGGAATTTCGATCAGAGCTAATTCTCACTGTGGGTCACTATATATCTGAATCTTCCTTCCTCGTTTTGCGTGTAACTGTGCACGGACTGGAAAATCCATCACCGCCAACTTGTAGTTTTCTCCGAGAGTTTCGATTTGGTGGATGGCTCTAGTCGTGAAACGAAACGACGGGCCGAGATTGACAGATCCAAGTGCGCACGTCTTCACCTCCATTTCTCACCGTTGTCGGCGTTTTCTGCGTCGCCGCAGGCAGCTGAAGGATGGGGGAGCTCTGGCGCATCTTTCCAGGGTGGTACGCGGGCCGGGGTGTGGCCGGTACAACCAGAAATCGGTGGAACAAATTTTGGGGGTGGGGGTCGAGTTTGAGAGATTGAGAAGTTTTTACCTTTTGGTAATTTCAGAAAACTAAGGGTATTTATAGAAAACTTTCTGAAATTTACAATCTGACCCCTGAAAATTACAGTCAGGCCCCTATCATGGGGTTTTCACGGAAATTTATATTTTTGAAGCCCTTCTGATGCAAATTTTGAAAAATATTCAACATGAAAGTTATTCATCTCTGAAAAACTAGTCCAACGGTTCAAGAATCAACTAAATTGAGTTCGTTTGCTATCTCTATAGCCGAACCAATAAACTTCCTTCGTATAGAATAATATACATAAATCACGTAAGCGGTTCCTTAATGTCACTTGTTTTCCAATGCATCAAATCTCGATTTTAAAATATTTCGAGCTATATTTCAACACTTAAACTCTTATTCTCCAATTTAGTCTCCTTTCGAGACCCGATCTGCAATACAAAATACTTCCGGGAGAGTTTCCGAATTTCTGGATATTACACGACTCTTTTATTCTCTAGTTAGTCCCCCACATGATTATCCGTACTTTCTACGGGCTGCGTGACCAACAATGCAGTGGTCGCCGACGTCATAGGCATAACGATGAACTCACTTCGCTCATACAGTTATGAAAACTGAATTTTGATAAAATTAAGTGTAAACCTCATATCATCATGAAAACTAATAATGTAAAATTCATTTTGGTTGAAATTCATTTTCTTCAAAACTCATCTGAAATCTATTATCATAGTAAAACTTTGGTAAATTTTATCATAAAACTATATCTTTATAAAACTCATCATAAAATTATTTTTGGAAAATTTCATTTAGGTCCTTCAACTTTAACTTAATTACACTTTCACCACAAATCTTTAAGTTAATTAAATTCGTAGCCACTATATTCTGTTAAGTTGTCACTTACACCCATATTACTTATTTCAAATGTTAATTTCGTAGGCTCGTTTAAATCAAACCTGGTTTTCCTATAATTTCGATAAATCATTAAACTTATTTCGCTTTTCAATTGTCTCAAATCTCTTACATTCAAGAAAATTTTCATTATATTCATCATTATTTTAGTTAAACTATTTATGTAAGTTTTCGGTTGTTACAGTCACCACCACCACCATGGACTTTTAGGGTGTTGATCTATCTTGGGATTGACCTAGTCAGCAGTTCGGTTCGATTTCAATTAATTTTTTAAATAAATGGAAATTAAATTATAAAAAAAATTTGTAATTTGATATTATTATTAAATAAATATAATAACAAATTTTATTTATTTGAATTTTATTAATTAAATTAAAAATAAAAAAAACTTAAATTTATTAGAATTTTAATAGTGGAACCGAACGGTTCAGGTTGAAACCGAACGGTTTCAACGGTTAGGCTAGGGTGGGAACCTTAATCGAATCGTACGGAACCGGTTCCGTTTCCATAATTTTGGTTCGGTTCCGGTTCCACAAGAATGTGGAATCGGGAACCGAAATCGAACCGAACGGTTCCAATTCAAATTTTTTTTAAAAAAATAATTTTAAAAAATGGAAATTAATCTTAAAGAAATTTTTAATTGGATATTATTATTAAATAAATATAATAAAAAAATTTATTTAATTGAATTAAATTAAAAATAAAATAAAACATAAATTTATTTGAATTTTAATAGTTGAACCGAACGGTTCAGGTTGAAACCGAACGGTTCCAACAGTTCAGCTAGGGTGGGAACCTTAACCGAACCGTACGGAACCGGTTCCAGATGCACTCTTGTCGAACCGGAACCGAACAAGATAATTTTGGTTCGGTTCCGATTCAATTTGTTTTTTAAAAAAAATGAAAATTAAATTTTAAAGAATTTTTTAGTTGGATATTATTATTAATTAAATATAATAATTTTTTTATTTGAATTTTATTAAAATAAATTAAAAATAAAATAAAAACATGAACGTTTCAGGTTGAAACCGAACGGTTCCAACGGTTCGGCTAGGGTGAGAACCCTAACCGAATCGTACGGAATCGGTTCCGAGTGGAACCGGAACCGAACAAGAAAATTTTGGTTCGGTTCAGGAACCGTAACCGAACCAGACTGTTCTGATTCAATTTTTTTTAAAATAAATAATTTTAAAAAATGGAAATTAATTTTAAAGAAATTTTTAATTGGATATTATTAATAAATAAATAAATAAAAAAATTATATATTTGAATTTTATTAAATTATATTAAAAATAAAATAAAAACTTAAATTTATTTGAATTTTAATAGTGGAATCGAATGATTTTGGTTGAAACTGAATGGTTCCAACGGTTCGGTTCCAGTTCCCGAACCAGAACCGTAAGGAACCGCTGTTCGGTTCCTTCCAGTTTGGTTCCGATTCGGTTTCGATTACGAACCAGAACCGTGGTCGGGTCTAACGGTTCCGGTTGGAACCGTTCAATTCCAATAGTTCGGCTAGGGTGGGAACTTTAACAAAATCGTACGGAGCTGATTCTGGTTCCCAAACTGAAACCGAAGGAACCTCCATCAGTTTCCTTCCGGTTTGGTTCCGATTTGGTTTCGATTACGAACCAGAACCGTGGTCGGGTTCAACGGTTCCGGTTGAAACCATCCGATTCCAACGGTTCGGATAGGGTGAGAACCTTAACTGAACCGTACGAAAATTATTTCGGTTCCCGAACTGGAACCGAAGGAATCACCGTCCAATTCCTTTCAGTTTGATTCTGATTCGGTTTCAATTGTCTGTTAGTGGTCTGTTTGGTGTCCTCGGGGGTGGGGATGTCATGAAGGCTCTGCAAGTAAGGATGACAAAATCCGGATCCGGACCCGGGTCCGGATCCGGAAGAGGTTTCGTTACCCCGGGTCCGGTTCTGGACCCGGGTAGACCCGGTTCGGAACCGGTTACCCTGATTGCTTTTTTTTTTTTTTAATTTTAATTGTATTATTTTATATTTATATTTATATTTTGTCAATTTTATTTCAATTCTTTTAATTTTTTTATTATATTATATTATATTATATATATATATGCATAATATTTTATATTTTTTTATTATAATCTAATTTATTATATTTATTTTTTATTATATTTATTTTTTTCCGGACCCAAGTCTACCTGGTCCAGACCCGCTTGATCCCGAGTCCGAACCCGAAATCACATGAGTCTTAATTTTAAAGACCCGGGTCCTGATTTTTTAATTTCGGACCCGGGTCTTCCCGGACCCGGGCCGGGTCCGGGTCCGGGTCTTGTTACCATCTCTACTGCAAGTGAATCTTGAACATGGACAATTTCTTATATTTTGTTTGAGTTTTCTTTTACCCTATGGGTAGGGTAATTTTAGTAGATCTAGTTTAATTTTGTCATCGTGTATCCGAACATTACAATATTTTTTCTTTTTAGGATGCAGTATTCACTGATTCTATTAGAGGTATGAATACTAGATCAATCTTGTAAAATTCCTCCGGATCCATACAAATAGGTTTTAGGTGTAAATATGATATTCTTTTCGATTATTAAGAATTCTTGATAAATGTATTTATGTTATGTTGACGGTGGATTTTGGTCTCAGGGTAATATTGGAATATCACTCCCGAGGAAATCCTCCTTCAATAGTGAATTTGTTTGGTTATGGGGGACCAAAGGCAAACTTAGCAAAAAACAGATAAACACACCAATCAACAAGGAGATTTAACGTGGTTCGGTGGATTTGGATCCGACCTACGTCCACGGGCACAAACAAGATGATACTTTTATTATTCAAAATGCGCTTCTCAGGCCGTTCTTTGTGTTTTACAAGTTAGAGCTTGGTGATTCTAATCTCAACTCTACCTTGCTATCAACTTGTTCCTCTTATTCTCTCTTTTTCTTGTTCTTCTCTTTCTCTTCACTCTACCCTCCTATTTATAATGGTGAAGAAATCATATTCCTATTTGTACAAGAATTTCCTAGTTGAAACTATTCCTTTTTCCCATAAGGATTCCTAGTCAAAACTATTCTATTTTTCCATAAGGATTCCTAGCCAAAAACTACATTTACTTCATTTATCATACTAGGACATTGACTTACTAGTTTACCCCATGAAAGTATGATAACTTATTATCTTATCATATGGATAGAATGCCTTATTTTCCCGAACATGTCTTGCCTTATGCTCGGTCTTCATGTGGTCGGTCATAATAGTCTTTTGTACTGAGAATGCTGCTGTCGACCTGATAATTGCCCGGTCATCCGAACCAAAGTGGTCGGTTATCGGATCATAAAGTTCTCGGCCACTCACTCATGTGGTCGGGTCGGTATTAATGATCTTGACCAAGGTGAAATTACCCATTTGCCTATGTCGTGATGTCTTAAATACCATAGTGCCTAAAAACACCATCAACATATGTCCCATAGTTCTCGGTACCAACGAGTTTGCGAGTTGATGCCGGGAACTATAAAAAAGATGGTGTGCCGATGAATCCGTCGGTGGTCATTCCAGGAATCGCAGAGAAAAATGCCTTGGCTGCAAATCTGGTCCTTCCTGCCACCCTCATGTGCTCAGTCAACGAGGATCCTGATATCTACCCGTGGAGACAATGCTTTGCCCTTATGCTGACGACGACCGACTCGATGGGACGTAACCCGACCCTGAGCTGAAATGAACACTTGTCTCCGGGGGAAATGTTACGTCCCCAGACCAAAAGGACGGACTCGGTAGGACACGACCCGACCCCGAGCTGAGATGAACACTTGGCCATGGGGGAATGTTACGTCCCCAGACCAAAAGGCTGACTTGGTGGGACGTCATCCGACCCCGAGCTGAGATGAACACTTGGCCCTTGGGGAATGTTACGTCCCCAGACCAAAAGGACGGACTCGGTGGGACACGACCCGACCCCGAGCTGAGATGAACACCTGGCCCTGGGGGAATGTTATGTCCCCAGACCAAAAGGACGGACTCGGTGGGACATGACCCGACCCCGAGCTGAGATGAACACCTGGCCCTGGTGGAATGTTACGTCCCCAGACCAAAAAGACGGACTCGGTGGGACATGACCCGACCCCGAGCTGAGATGAACACCTGGCCCTGAGGGAATGTTACGTCCCCAGACCAAAAAGATGGACTCGGTGGGACGTAACTCGACCCCGAGCTGAGAGAAACCAAATGATCTCGGCGGAACGAATCCAGCCCCGAGCCGAATAAACAAGTGGCCTCGGCGGAACGAATCCAGCCCCAAGCTGAATAAACAAGTGGCCTCGGCGGAACGAATCCAGCCCCGAGCTGAATAAACAAGTGGCCTCGGCGGAACGAATCCAGCCATGTGCCAGGTAATCTTTAGGACTTGCTCAGAAGGGAATTGAATCAACCTTGTGAAGCCCTACCGAATCTGGCACGGGCGTCCCCTTGCCAGACCAGCGAAAAAACAAAATCAAAACTTTGAAAAATAAGACCAAAAAGGTGGGGGTGACTCGGCACTTGTCCCAAAAGAAAACTTTTTACAAATGTAAACAACAGCACGGATGCCTCAAAACAGCGTCCTGCCCGAGGCCTCCAAAACACAATTCTGAATCTTTCAATTCAGTGTCGCGGCGAACCAGGATTTGGATCAGTTGAGCGTTTGAATGGTAAGGGTACATCCTCTACACGTTGGGTCACTATGGAGCCTGTGTATTGTATGAGGGCTCCTCCTTACCACGCTGGAGTAGGCACACGCTACAGGGGCATAACGCATCCCCGTGCTGCGCCTCTCACGGATCCAAATGATGAATGGATCAAAGAGTGTCCGGGATACTAAGGGCACATTCCTCCTTAGGTCCGGCATCACTGGAGCTAGCAATCGTCACGGGGGCATCATTATCCCCCGTGCTATGCTTTCCCATGGATCCATTACATCGGGTAAGTGAGGATCAAAGAGTGTTCGACACATTAAGGGCATATTCCTCCTTATGTTCGGTAACACTGGAGTAAGCAATCGCCACAGGGGTATCATCCCTCCCCGTGCTATGCTTCTCACGGATCCTTATGCATCGAGTATGTCCCTGAGGACCCCGAGCCAAGAGAGATGGTTCTGGGAGAATGTCCCGTCCCCAGACTAATGATCATGACTCGGTGGGATGTAGCCCGACCCCGAGCTGAAAAAGGCACTTGGAGCTGGGGGAATGTTACGTCCCCAGTCCAAAGGGCTGACTCGGTGGGATGTACCCCGACCCCGAGCTGAAAAAGGCACTTGGACCTGGGGGAATGTTACGTCCCCAGTCCGAAGGGCTGACTCGGTGGGACGTACCCCGACCCCGAGCTGAAAAAGGCATTTGGACCTGGGGGAATGTTACGTCCCCAGTCCGAAGGGCTGACTCGGTGGGACGTACCCCGACTCCGAGCTGAAAAAGGCATTTGGACCTGGGGGAATGTTACGTCCCCAGTCCGAAGGGTTGACTCGGTGGGACGTCCCCCGACCCCGAGCTGAAAAAGGCACTTGGATCTGGGGGAATGTTACATCCCCAGTCCGAAGGGCTGACTCGGTGGGACATACCCCGACCCCGAGCTGAAAAAGGCACTTGGACCTGGGGGAATGTTACGTCCCCAGTCCAAAGGGCTGACTCGGTGGGACATACCCCGACCCCGAGCTGAAAAAGGCACTTGGACCTGGGGGAATGTTACGTCCCCAGTCCGAAGGGCTGACTCGGTGGGACGTCCCCCGACCCCGAGCTGAAAAACTAAGTGCCTTTGGCGGAGCAAAAATCCTGTCTCGAGCCGATGGCCGTCCCCATTCGGGAGATCTTTTCTTCGCTTTCTACTAAGACAAATTTCCTGGCTACCTCTAGAGCGGTGGCATAATCCGGTGTGTCTTGGATTCTTAGATGAGTCCACAACTTCCCGACCTTCAAACCTCCCTTGAGACTTTCTAGCGCTTCAGATGACTCGTATGCTCCGACCTCGAGCACCAAAATGTGGTATCTTTCAATAAAATTTTTCAGGGGCTCGTCATCTCCTTGCTTTATAAGTCTTAATTCTCCAATCGTCTTTTCGGGGACGCAGGCCCCCTTGAAGTGTCGTATGAATGACTTCTTAAGTTGTGTGAAGCCTCCGATGCTTCTTGGGGCTAGGCTTCTATACCATAGGATGGCCGGTCCGGCTAGTGTTAAAGGGAACACTTTACAAATGACGTCCCCCGTTACCCTTTGTACCTCCATTAGTAGGACGAAACCTTCGACGTGAGTTTTGGGATCGGTATGGCCTTTGTATGGCGCCATGGTTGGCATGCTGAATCTTTTTGGGAATTTTTCTGACCTTATTTCTTCCGTGAGGGGGGGACTCATCTTTACTGTCCCGGGCATCTCCCATGTCTGTGTTGGGGAATACTCCCCATTTGGCTAGTTCCTCCCGCAGCCAATATTTCATGCTGCTGTCTTTGTTTCCATGCCGCCTCTTGTGACTTCCTCTTTTTCTGTTGTCTTGGGCGTGGCGCTTCTCAGGTTCGGTATTTTCCCGTGCTCTTTCGTCACATTCTTTCCTTTTTTCCTGGCACCGTGAGGGCTATTATAGGAGGAGTTTGGTGACGATTTGTCATCTTCTTCCTCCCACATGTCTTCAGTTTGGGAGTCTTCCTGAACCACTACAGATTTTATCCTGTAGGGGCCCCTTCTCCGGGGTCTGTCGTCCTCACTTGTATCAACAATTCTTTTTCCCTCTGCTATTTCGTTCCTTCGTCGGCTAGTCCCGGCCTCGTCGTGTGCTCCCTCTATCTTTTCCAACCGGTCTACTATGATTTTTAGCAAGGTTTGATTTTCCTTCCTTTCTTTCCTTAGGTTCTCCTCGATCTTTTCCATCCAATCTGCGGCTGAGTTTCCTGATGATTGGTGGTTTCCGCCTTCCGCCATTGTCTTACTACACGAGTTGTTTTTTGTCCAGTTCCCCACAGACGGCGCCAACTGTTGACGGTGGATTTTGGTCTCAGGGTAATATTGGAATATCACTCCCGAGGAAATCCTCCTTCAATAGTGAATTTGTTTGGTTATGGGGGACCAAAGGCAAACTTAGCAAAAAACAGATAAACACACCAATCAACAAGGAGATTTAACGTGGTTCGGTGGATTTGGATCCGACCTACGTCCACGGGCACAAACAAGATGATACTTTTATTATTCAAAATGCGATTCTCAGGCCGTTCTTTGTGTTTTACAAGTTAGAGCTTGGTGATTCTAATCTCAACTCTACCTTGCTCTCAACTTGTTCCTCTTATTCTCTCTTTTTCTTGTTCTTCTCTTTCTCTTCACTCTACCCTCCTTTTATAATGGTGGAATGAAGAAATCATATTCCTATTTGTACAAGAATTTCCTAGTTGAAACTATTCCTTTTTCCCATAAGGATTCCTAGTCAAAACTATTCTATTTTTCCATAAGGATTCCTAGCCAAAAACTACATTTACTTCCTTTATCATACTAGGACATTGACTTACTAGTTTACCCCATGAAAGTATGATAACTTATTATCTTATCTCATATGGATAGAATGCCTTATTTTCCCGAACATGTCTTGCCTTATGCTCGGTCTTCATGTGGTCGGTCATAATAGTCTTTTGTACTGAGAATGCTGCTGTCGACCTGATAATTGCCCGGTCATCCGAACCAAAGTGGTCGGTTATCGGATCATAAAGTTCTCGGCCACTCACTCATGTGGTCGGGTCGGTATTAATGATCTTGACCAAGGAGAAATTACCCTTTTGCCCCTGTCGTGCTGTCTTAAATACCATAGTGCCTAAAAACACCATCAACATGTTATTATTTAGATTATTAGACATTATTTTAATTAGACTTGATCTTAGAATATCTTAAATTTTATATTCGAGCTGATGTGATAATGACCGATAAATATATTATCACATCGAGCATAAAACTTAAAAAAAATTATATTTATGTTCGATGTGATAATGTATTTATTGGTGACTGTTTTGATCAATGAAATTTCCATTAAACTTAAAAAGAAAAAAAAAAGGATTATTTTTGTCATATATTTATAATGTTGGGTCCACGTGCACTTGTTTATAAAACCAAATCCCGGGGGCTTAATTCCCAAGCAAGATATTACGCAATATAATTGGTATATTTCTACTATTAGATGATACTTAAGGGGCATCAATGAAACTATTCCAGATAATATTTGGAATTTCCTGTGATCAGAAATAAACAGGGAGTTGAGCAAAAAGAAAATTAACGCTGTGTTCTGCGATCGCCGCATACTCTTTATTTTCCCTCCTATTTACGGATTCATCGAATTCAAATCAAAGGTTCGTTAGTCGTTAAGCCTGACTTTAATTATTTATCTTTATTTTATTTTATTTTTTCTTTAATTTTTCTTTTGGGCTTCAATTTGTTTAACTTCTTTAATGCTAATGACCCTCTTTATGGTTCGATAACAGACCAATCAAGTTGATACGAAAAGAAAATTAGCGTTAATCAACTTAATTTCTTTCACTCAATCTCAAAGGTGTAACTTATTTTTTTAGTTTTTTAATTCTTGCTTTTGGTTGATTCTAGGGTTTTGTTGAAATTTATCTTTTAATACCTTAAACCCCTCTTTTTTTTTTCTTTTCGGAATTTTGACTTTTAAGCCTCTGGTCGTTTTTGGGAAATAAATTTGTGATTTAAGGTTTATTTAATTGTCTTAATTGATTTTTTTTCCTGTATTTCTGTGAGTTATATTGTGGCTGAAAAATTTAGATTTTTAAATTTGTTTTCTTAAGTATCCTTAAATTGGATACTTAAATTTTTTATTGTTTCTTGGAAACTTTATTTTAATGTCTATGTATATGTGTTCGTTAATAAAGTTAATCTTATGGAAGCATAAGGAGTTGCTTTTCTTGAATGTTGACTGTTCCTGTATTGGGAATAAAGTGTTACACTGTGTATCTAAATTTTTATGTTGCTTGTAGTAGACAAGGTTACAATAATTCTTGGAACATAGAACATGAAGCGAAAGCGAGGGCACAAGAAAGGAAAATCAAAAAGACCCCCCAAGGCAGTTAAAACCGAGGCAATCCCAGTTGTTAGTATAAATAACACTGAAGATGATTCTAATAATGTGGAGGAGTATGGAAATGATGAATATGAATCAACAATGGAGTTTGACACACCTTCTTCAACTGGGACCGATCAGCCGTTGAATGTTGCAAGGATAAATACTGATGGGTCAGTTGACGAGTCTTTGGGAAAACCAGTTGGGCGTGTGAAAGTGAAGTTGAAGACTCCAAAAATGCTAGAGTCATCACATAGTGATACTGAAAAGAGTAGCTCTCAACTGGGTTTCGAGAGACAAGGTGGGAGTGGTGATAGAATGGAGGATAGTGCTATTTCATTGGCTGAAATGAAAATGGGTGTTTTGGGGAATGCATCGAAGAAATCTGGGAGCATCAAGATTAAATCATCGAAGGGCTTGGGTAGTTCAGGTGTTGGTAATACCAGTGATGGTGTGATGGCACAAGCTGAGAGTTCTTGTCAAAAGCAACTTAAGACACCTCGTATGGATCATCAGTATAATAAGGAAGAACTTGATGTTGCCTTGACGGTATGTTAGGGATTTATATGAATTCTGTTGAATTTGGTTGATTGCTTGTGCCGTTCTCTGTGTGCATGCGTGGGTGTTTTCAAAAATCAATTTCCGATTTGAATAAAAGATGATTAATGTATTTTTACTAGTTGCCTGCCTTTCTTTTCTTGCAGGTTATTAGGAAGGTAATGAAAATGGATGCAGCTGAGCCCTTTAATGTCCCTGTGAATCCTGAAGCTTTAGGAATACCGGTAAGTGTAAATTGCTTGGCACTATGCTTTTGGAACCTCTTAACTCCTGTTTTGCTTTTATCTCTAAATGGTGAATTTTCATATCAAGAGCTCTATTGAGAGAGTTGTCAAGAAGGTTAAAGCTTTTGTACATTCTCTTATTTGGGTGATGTTCATCTTCAAGGTTTAATAACATTATGCGTGAGCGTCAATGACTCAATTGTTTGTTTTGGGAAGTTCCTTCTTCATTACAAGTCTCGTATATTCCTCAGTGCATTTTGAGATATACTTGTTTGGAAAAATATTTTTTTTAATCATAGTCATGTTACACACACAGGTGCACCAATTGGTTATTTTTGCTTTAGGTGCTCTAATGATTTCAATATTGCGGAGTTGTTTCTTTTTCTTTCATTTTATCCGCTTGCTGAGGGGGTGGGGGTGTTGTGCTTATTTGATTGGATAAGATTTTTCTTTCTTTAATTTGGATGGTTTATTCTTCGTCGGAACTAGGATTATTTTGATGTTATAGATACCCCAATGGATTTTGGAACGATATGCCGCAATCTTGAAAATGGTGGTAAGTATATGAATTCAGAGGATGTCTACAAGGATGTAGATTACATTTGGGAGAACTGTAACAAGTATAACAACAAAGGTGACTATATCATGGATCTTATGAGGCGGGTGAAGAAAAATTTTTTGAAGCTTTGGATGTCAGCTGGGTTATACATTGAGCAATCAAGTCGGAGTTCAAGTGAGCCTTTCACTTTTATGCTTTTTCCTAGTTAATGTACTTATTATTCTTCACTGGATTTTATGTATGTTTGGGCATGACTTCTCTGAATCTCAATTACACTTGCAATAAGGCATGCTTTATGCGTATGCACCCAATGAGAGAGAGATGTTAGTAACATCATTTGGAAATTGGCATAAAAAGCTGTCCTTCCTATGTGTATAGTTAGCCTATATCCAAATATTTTAAGATTCATCTCGTCTTAAATATGATAGAAAACATGGAAAGCTTTTATTTACTTTTTTCTTTTCTTGGGAATTTCTCATGTTTCTAAAATATGCCTGATTACACCTATTTAAATAGGGGCCAGGCATATGAGAATACAGGCTAGAATTAGTAACATCATGTAGGTGAAACCTTTGGTCAACTAGTTCGTTGTACTATATCATAAGTTTGAACAGACTAAGATGATGCCTAATGAATGGAGGAAAAACATTTTGATATTAAAGAATCTCCAACTCTTATATTAAGCTAAAAAATCAAGTATGTAATGTAATTTTTAATGGGCATGATGCTGAAACAATAATGCTCATTGACGTCAAATTAAAGGTAGGCGTGCAACCTTACACGTGTGTATATTGCAATATGAATTGTGGGATTTGACCGCTGGTGAAATAGGATTTTATGGCTGAATACCAAGTCCTCGGTCACTCGGTGATAAGGCAACGTTTCTATCACAGGCTGCTCTAACTGCTGCTGGATATTATGTGTATATGCATGCATGCGTATTTTGGTTTTAGGAGATAGGCTCCATATTCTGGCTTCCAGAGCATTATGCATTTTCTTTGTGTCAGGTCTTGAAGGCATTCAAGCTGTTGCTCAGTCCAGTCAGGGAAAAGTACAAGTGAAAGGTGGTCAACCGAAGCAGAAGGCAGGAAAGCGTCATGGGTACGTTAGGCAGAAACTTGTTTTTCTTTTCTTTTTTCCGTAAATTTTTCGAACTTCTGTTGTTATATTTATTATAGAATCATTTAATTTATTTCAAATTTTAGGGTGTGTTTTACATATGGACTAGAGATTGCACTTTCTGCCGAAAAATAAAGAAATAATATCAATAATTAGTGATGGTGACCAGATTTTTTGTTGTTGATTAATTTCAGTGTCTTAGATTATCTAGAGTGACCTTAGGCTTAGCTGAGTTAGTCAACTTTATGTTCCCATGTAGAATTCCAGACCTGCATCACTTCATTACTTTGCTTTCTGCACAAAGGATTTTATGACGAGGAGGAATATTTAATTTGATATCATTTTATTGGTTTAAGCTCTGGCTTTTCATTTAACTTCAGCGACAAGCGACTTTATAGACAATAAATTTATCGAAATTCAATCTTAGTTTGAAAACCGTAGTACAGCATTATATTTTTCTTCTCTTTAACAGCGGTTCACCAGGATAGTCTTTTTATTCTTCTATTCTTTTCCCTCATCTGTAAAGTGTTTCCCCCTGTGCAGAAGGCGCCATAAACATGATTGTTTATGTGCAATTTGTGTTCTAAAGCGCCGAAAAAGGGAGCGTGAGGAGAATGCTCGAATTGCTGAAGGCCATATTGGTGTTGGTGAGGCTCAAGAATTAAACCAAGAGGTACATTAATTTTTCTGATTGATGGTTACACTCAGCCTTTTGTTGATAAAGTAGTTGATTTTCACTCTATATTCTTGCGAATCTATCTTATATTAATTTTGATAATTTGAGATTTGCTTGTTACTTCCTGTATTAATAATTATTCCTTCCTTCCCTCTCTCATTTTCTCTTCATTATTTCTTTCTGGGTGTTCAAATTAATGTGGGAATTTCAATGTCCTGAGAACAGGTAGGTAATGTAATTTTTGTACTTTTAGAGTCTAGAACTTGGCTTTTGGATCTGTAAAATGCAATGTTTAAAAATACGGGGCGGCGCCTCGAGGCGGCCGGCCATTGAGGCGCGAGGCGGACCTCCTCGAGGCGGTGAGGCGGGCGCCTCGATCCGGAAATCGGAAAAATAATTCAAAATACATTCATTTCTTCATAATTCATAATATGTTCAAAAAACAATTGATAAGTAATCCAAAATACATTACTTTCTTCATAATTCATAGTATGTTCAAAAAATTATTGATAACTAATCCTTAAATAAACTATCATTAGTGTCTAGCGGCATGAAGCTTGGGTCAAAATCTATGTCATCATCAGATGGGTCATCATCCAAAGAACCTCATTCACTTGTATTGTCTTCATCCACTAATTGTGGAGCTTTCCCTTTCCCTTTCCCTAACAAATAACATAAAGTCGTATTATTTTTTAATTTGATTATATAAGTTGTATTATTTTTTAATTTGATTATATAAGTTGCATTATTTTTTAACGCCGAGAAGCTGAAGACGAAACGCCGAGAAGCTGAAGAAGACACGTCGAGAAGCTGATGCGTCGATGCTGAGACGAGAAACCCTAGACGAAATTGAGAAGATGTGTCGATGTTGAGAAGAAACTCTAGATGAAGATGGAATGAATTTGTAAAATGATTTTACGCTTTTTTTTTTTTTATAAAGAAGTCAAAACGACGATGTTTTGGCACCCCCAAAACGTCGTCGTTTCAATGATAAAAATAAAAAAATGGCACAAGAACGCGAGGCGGCCGCCTCGGACCGCCTCGCGCCGAGTCTGCGTGAGGCGGCCTGAGGCGGCCGCCTCATCGGTGAAAGGCGGCCGCCTCGGTTGTTGGCGTATAAGGCGGCCGCCTCGAGGCGCCGACGCCGTGAGGCGGTGCGAGGCGGTCCGAGGCGGCCGCCTCGAAACGTATTTTTAAACACTGGTAAAATGTATGCATGCATCTATATTATGTAATTAAATAGGAATAATAGATCTACAATTTGATCACCATGTGGAAATGAATCTCTTTAGGATCACCTTTATCGTTTGATTGATTGATGGTAGATAGCAGTAAGATTCCTGATTATCCAAAAGATGATATGTAGGCACGTCCTTTATTAGTTTTTTTATATGGTCTGTACTGTGGGAGTTTAAAGTCGTATTATCACATATGTAATATGTTGCATCCAACTGTTACGGGAGTTCTTCAGATCTGTCATAGATTGAGGAGACCAAAGATTGAGATACTAAAATAAGAAGTAATTGGGCAGCTGTTGCCTGTTGTAAGTGGTCACATTCTGTCATTAAATTGGAGTTTTATACTTGTACTTTGTGGCTAACAAGAAGATTCTCTTAATAAT